>JBBPBX010016911.1:12428-29681 GCA_038048925.1 Garcialebias charrua | reverse complement strand
TGAACAAAGGGGCAGAAATGGCTCTTTTGATCATAAAGGTTGCAGATCCCTGTTCTAGAACCTGAACATAGTTCTCTGCATTAATGGTGCCTTTCCAGACATGCAAGCTGCCCATGCCACAAGCGCTCATGCAACCCCATACCATCAGTGATGCAGGCTTCTGAACGGAGCGTTGATAACAACTTGGGCTATCCTTGTCCTCTCTGGTCCGGATGACATGGCGTCCCAGTGTTCCATAAAGAACTTCAAATCGTGACTCATCTGACCACAGAACAGTCTTCCATTTTGCCACACTCCATTTTAAATGACCCCTGGCCCAGTGCAAACGTCTGAGCTTGTGGAGCTTGCTTAGAAATGGCTTCCTCTTTGCACTGTAGAGTTTCAGCTGGCAACGGCAGATGGCACGGTGGATTGTGTTCACTGACAATGCTTTCTGGAAGTATTCCTGAGCCCATTCTGTTATTTCCTTGACAGTGGCATTCCTGTTTGAGGTGCAGTGACGTTTAAGGGCCCGGAGATCACGAGCATCCAGTAGAGTTTTACGGCCTTGACCCTTACGCACAGCGATTGTTCCAGATTCTCTGAATCTTTTGATGATGTTATGCACGGTTGATGATGATAACTTAAAAGTCTTTGCTATTTTACGCTGGGTAACACCATTCTGGTATTGCTGCACTATCTTTCTGCGCAACAATGGTGGAATTGGTGATCCTCTTACCATCTTGGCTTCTGAGAGACACTGACACTCTGAGAAGCTCTTTTTATACCCAATCATGTTGTCAATTGACCTAATTAGTGTTAATTGGTCTTCCAGCTGTTCGTTATATGCTCAATTTCCTTTTTCCAGCCACTTATTGCTACTTGTCCCAACTTTTTTGGGATTTGTTGACACTGAATTTTGAATCAACATATTTTTCCTTTAAAATTTTACATTTACTCAGATTAAACTTTTGATCTGTCATCTATGTTCTATTACAAATAAAATATTGACATTTGCCATCTCCATGTCATTGCATTCAGTTTTTATTCACAATTTGTTTAGTGTCCCATTTTTTTTGGAATCCAGTTAAGTCAAGACAGACTGCTCCAGAGCAGAGTCTGTTTGTTGGCAGCACAGTTTGAAGCACATATCTCTCTTTGTGAAGGCTTCATCAATTAGACGACAGCAAAAGATCCTAACTGGTACAAGCAAAAGACATACAATCGACGACTCTGGGTTTAAGTATAATGTTCTCCCACCTTTAATGTTGTGAACATCAGTCCCATCTCTCCATGCTGAATGTTGGGGTCCATGAGGTCTTCAATCAGGCTAACTTCGGCTCCCAGGTTCCTGATCCTGAAAAGCAGAGCAGCAAAACCTGTTGAGGCTTCAGAAGCACTTAGGATGACAATGACAGTAGCACTTTGAGATTTTCATTAATGAAAAGTGCGTTATAAATTGAATTCATTATTATTATTATTATTACTGTATTACAGTCAGAATTAATTAAAGTGACAACAAAAGTGCCTGGATGTGACAAAAATACCAACAAGAGACAAAAAGATGTTTACTTAAAAAAAATCAGCTAAGTGTGTGTGAGACAACACACCTTGCTCTGAGCACCACATACAGGAAGAGCGGGAACAGATCATCCATGCACCACAAGAAAGCTCCATCCAGGAAAGGTTTCACCTCCAGAGTGAGCTCCTCAAACGACTTCTGGATCACAATGAGCTTGTCTGAAGGTGTGAAGGTGGTGCTGTGTAAGAAAAATAAATCAGCAAAGTGTTTTGAAGGCGTGAAGGTGGTGCTGTATAAGAAAAATAAATCAGCAAAGTGTTTTAATTTTAATATGAATGTGGAAACATTACATTTTATCTAAGTTTCGCTGAATTTATTACGTATTTTATTAATTGTGGCAAACTGTGGTTACAAAACACAAGTTTTTTTTCTACCACTTTACAAAACAGAAAATTCAGTAATAGTTCATCTCATCTGGACTAAGAAGTGCCTGACAGGCATTGATGAGGGATAAATTTACCCATAAATTTTTTTATTCAAAGACCATCAGCTAAATTCTTAATCATGACCTCCCTGCCCCCAGACCTGCAGTAAACTTTTTATGTTGTGTAAGTTGAATTTGTTGCCGACAGGAAACACAAAAAACACCTGATCTGCTGAAGAGTCTCAATGGCAGAAATAAAACAGACATCTTCACTGCTGGACACGATCTGCAATGACAAACGGTGAAAAAAGAGGAAAACACAAAATAAATGCTGTGCATGAGCACTGAAAATCAACGGAAGTGATTCAAGATGATTTTAGACATGCTGAGAAGGTATTCACCTGCTTTTTCTCTCCTAGATTTGAAATCCAGTGAGGCCAAAACTTCCTATGACAGAAAAAAAATACATATTCTCAATATAAATGTGTTTAAATTAGTATATTAGAAGCAAAAAGATATGTATACACTGTGTTTATCTTTATCTTTCTTTCTAGAGCACAGTTAAAACAGATAAACTGTTATCAAGGTGTTTGCTCCACGTGCACGCACTCACTCCTGCACTCCCAGAAAGCTGAGCAGTGATTGGTCGGCTTCTTTGTTGAGTCGGATGATGTGCTCCCAGTACTGCGCCTCCTCCTGCTCCTTCTGCAGGCAGTAGAGGGTGAAGAGAGGAGGATAGAGTCGAGGCAGCAGCACAGGGAGGAGCAGAGAGGAGCAGCTCACCACCACAACACTGATGGAGGAGACACGATGAGGAATAAATCTGTAGGTCTTATTAGTTTGATATAAAAGCTTGTTGACACCGACCCGTGTTCTAGTTTGTAAGAGTTGTGTCTGACTTCAGACGAGGTGGGACTAGAGGCTTCAGGGATAATGCCGCCATCTTCTGGTAACCCAGGAAACAAAAACCTGCAGGCAGAAATTTTCTATTATCAAGTGGAGAAATTGAATTTCCTATGAAAATGCAGTGTGAATGCTTTTTGCTTAAGAACTTGCTGAAAAACAGCTTAAATTAGCTAAAAAAAACATGCTGAAAAGTAGGTGAAATGAAAAAAAAAAGCCTTAATTAGAAAAAGAAAACAGAAAGAGCACATATTTGCTGAATTAGGCTGAAAGAAGCATAAAAGGCAACAAAAAGTGGAAATGATCTGAAAAAAAAGAAGAAGCTGAGATTAAAAGAAAAAACAGCTGAAAAGTAGCTAAAAACGCAGAAAGAAGCTTAAATTACCAGAAGGAAGTGGAGTGCACATTTTTTGCTGAATTAGGCTGAAAAAATTTGAAAAGAGTGCAAAAAAATGTGGAATTAGCCGAAAAAGCTAAAATTAGCATAAAACAGCTACATAGTAGCTGAAATACAGTAACTGAAACTAGCAGAAATAAGCTGAAAGGCGCATAACAAGCTGAAATGAGCAGTAAGAAGTTATTTAGGCTGAAAGAAGCAGGAATTACCATGAAAAATGTGAATTTATGTGACAACGACTGAAATTAGCTAAATAAATGCTAAAAATGTAGCTGGAAAGGTAGAACAAGCTCAAATTAGCAGAAGAAAGTAGAGAGCACATGTTTGCCCAAATAGGTTGAAAGAAGCAGAAAGAAATTAGCACAAAAAGTGAAATTTATCTGAAAAAGTTGAAAGTAGCAACAACAACAAAAAAGCTGAAGAGTAGCTAAAGAAAAAAAAGAAGCAAGAAGCTTAAATTTAAAAGGAGGAAGTGGAGAGAGCACATTTTTGCTAAATTAGGCTGAAAAAAGTTGAAATGAGTGCCAAAAATGTGGAATTAGCTGAAAATGCTAACATTAGCATGAAAGCAGCTAAATAGTATCTGAAATAGCAGAAAAAGCTGAAAGGAGCATAACAAGCTGAAATTAGCAGACAGACGTTAGAAGCAGCACAAAAATGTAGTTAGCAGAAAGAATCAAAACAGCTGAAAAGACAGCTGAAATTAGCTGAAAAAAGTTTAAATTTGCACAAGGAAGTTGAAAGAAGCTGAAGCAGAACAAAATGTGAACGGAGCAGTAAAGGTTGTAAACAGATCTAAAGATCTGAAGGATGTAAAATGAGCTCAATTCAGTTTCTATGACCAAAAAATGGCAGAAAAGGTTAAAGGTCCACTGACATGATGTTTGAACTATGCATAAAATTGCTCAACACATACAGTATACTGTATGTTGCATCATTCAACTATGGTCGTTTGTACAAGCAAAATGATAAATCAATTTAATTTTGATTTTAAAGTGATTTTAAACTTTGCGCCGTGTTTATTCACGGGAAATCCGATTACACACGAATGCAACATCTGTGACGTCAGCGCAGGAATGTCAGTCTGCGGCTGCGTATAGAACGCAGATTCATTTTCTGCACGTTGGCCTATTATTTTTTTGTATAACTTGAAAAATGCCGTTACGTTGTGTCGCATTTGGGTGTTCTAATATCATCAGTGAACAAGTGAGCCTTTTCACTTTCCCAAAAGATGAAATACTTTGTCAAGACTGGACAAAACAAACAAAGCTGTCCCCCTCGGAGCCCCCCTCGCTCCACCCGAACGGTAAGGCAGAACCTGCTGTTTCTTGTTCAACCCCCTGAACTAACTTTCTGCTTCCCAAACTGAAGACAAATCGCTCAAATCTAAACTTAGATTGCTACATTGGTCGGTTTCTATATTGTGCGCTATTATGTAAAAGGGGCGTTCTAGGAGATATTCCTGCGCTGACGTCACAAAATTAGCAAGCGGAAGTACCCGGATTTCCTGTGAAGAAACACAGCGTGAATTTTAAACTCACTTTTTAAACAAATTTTCATAAAATTATCATTTTGTTTGCAACAACGAACATAGTTGAATGATAAAAGATATATATGTTGTGCCAATTTCTGCAAAGTTCAAAAATCCTGTCAGCCAACCTTTAAACATTTCAAAAAGCTAAAGTTGCACCAATACCAAAAGTCATAGCTGAATTATCCTGAAAGGGCTGAATGTTTTGATTTATGATTTGTTGAGATAGCTTGAAAACTGCGGGACAAGACTAGCACCAAAAAAAAACGTACAGAAGAAAAATGGATCACAATAGTGTGATTGCTTCATAAACATTCACACTACTAAACGTACATGTGATCCTGTTAAAACATCTGTATGGCCTAAAATAACTACGGTACAGTGAAAGGACGAGGCACTGAGAAGTTTTTATAGACTTCAAATCTTTTCAGCAGATTAGTTCCTTGTTTTATAATTTTTTTTTACTTTAAATTAACCAGAATGGCTTGTTATTTATTTTTATGCGGTCTTAATAAATAGTTACAGTATACTAATAAATACATTTTAGACACAAGTTGCTTTTTTATTCATTTTTTAAATTCAGAAGATTGTTTGCCAATTCATCTAATACAAAATTTAAAATAATACAAAACAGCCCATAACTCAAGAAATAAACTTGTCTAAACATCAGACAGCCATTAATCTGACTCTTTATCTGCTGTAGACGATGTTTTACATCTACCACTTGTCATTCTCCTATTTTTGTCCACTTATTTTAATTTATTTACGACAAACCCTGCTGCCATGGCTGGATACAAAGACTGAACAGCAGTGAAAAGCTGCGCTGACCCAAACACCCGAGGAGAAGAACCTACCTGACGATGCTGTAGAAGTGTGTGAGGAAGGCCTGGAGCTCCTGGACCGCCTGTCGGAGCAGCCTGCGGTTTGATCCCACGCCTACGTAGGTCATCCGGTAGGCTGTCACCAGCGTCTCCACCAACCAGCCCAGAGGATGGTGGGGACTGTCACATGCCTAACACGCAACCACAGCCACACAAAAACATCATTACCCATTATTATTATTATTATTATTATTATTGATGTTAACACATTAAATGTAAAGAAACTGACAGTGGGGTACCTTGGTGAGGTATCTCCTCATGTTGTAGTAATTTGCAGAGGTGACCGGCTCGCCAAACTGAGGGATAAACTCCAAAAGCTCCAGAACTTTGCTCTGAGACTTGCTGAGATCAGGACTACATACACACACACACATACACATACACACACACATTGTTGTTTGTATGTAAAGAATCATCTGATGTTCAGGCGGTAAAGAGAAACAGAAATTGATGAAACCCAGACAAAGTAAGCGCTGCATGTACAAACCGGATTCCAAAAACATTGGGACACTAAACAAATTGTGAATAAAAACTGAATGCAATGATGTGGAGGTGCCAACATCTAATATTTTATTCAGAAGAACACAAATCACAGATCAAAAGTTTAAACTGAAAAATTCCATGGCATCAACAACCCAAAAAAAGTTGGGACAAGTCCATTTTTACCACTGTGTGGCATCCCCCCTTCTTCTTACAACACTCAACAGACGTCTGGGGACAGAGGAGACCAGTTTCTCAAGTTTAGAAATAGGAATGCTCTCCCATTCATGTCTAATACAGGCCTCTAACTGTTCAATCGTCTTGGGCCTTCTTTGTCGCACCTTCCTCTTTATGATGCACCAAATGTTCTCTATAGGTGAAAGATCTGGACTGCAGGCTGGACATTTCAGTACCGGATCCTTCTCCTACGTAGCCATGATGTTGTGATTGCTGCAGAATGTGGTCTGGCATTATCTTGTTGAAAAATGCAGGGTCTTCCCTGAAAGAGATGACGTCTAGATGGAGCATATGTTGTTCTAGAACCTGAACATAGTTCTCTGCATTAATGGTGCCTTTCCAGACATGCAAGCTGCCCATGCCACAAGCGCTCATGCAACCCCATACCATCAGTGATGCAGGCTTCTGAACGGAGCGTTGATAACAACTTGGGCTATCCTTGTCCTCTCTGGTCCGGATGACATGGCGTCCCAGTGTTCCATAAAGAACTTCAAATCGTGACTCATCTGACACAGAACAGTCTTCCATTTTGCCACACTCCATTTTAAATGACCCCTGGCCCAGTGCAAACGTCTGAGCTTGTGGAGCTTGCTTAGAAATGGCTTCCTCTTTGCACTGTAGAGTTTCAGCTGGCAACGGTGGATTGTGTTCACTGACAATGCTTTCTGGAAGTATTCCTGAGCCCATTCTGTTATTTCCTTGACAGTGGCATTCCTGTTTGAGGTGCAGTGACGTTTAAGGGCCCGGAGATCACGAGCATCCAGTAGAGTTTTACGGCCTTGACCCTTACGCACAGCGATTGTTCCAGATTCTCTGAATCTTTTGATGATGTTATGCACGGTTGATGATGATAACTTAAAAGTCTTTGCTATTTTACGCTGGGTAACACCATTCTGGTATTGCTGCACTATCTTTCTGTGCAACAATGGTGGAATTGGTGATCCTCTTACCATCTTGGCTTCTGAGAGACACTGACACTCTGAGAAGCTCTTTTTATACCCAATCATGTTGTCAATTGACCTAATTAGTGTTAATTGGTCTTCCAGCTGTTCGTTATATGCTCAATTTCCTTTTTCCAGCCACTTATTGCTACTTGTCCCAACTTTTTTGGGATTTGTTGACACTGTGAAATTTTGAATAAACATATTTTCCTTTAACATGTTACATTTACTCAGATTAAACTTTTGATCTGTCATCTATGTTCTATTACGAATAAAATAGTGACATTTGCCATCTCCGCATTCAGTTTTTATTCACAATTTGTTTACTGTCCCAACTTTTTTGGAATCCAGTTTGTACATCTACAACCCAATTCAAGATGGACACTTCACTTTTTTCACGTAATTTTATGTCCCCAACAGTCACAGGGACACTACTTTTAAAGTGCGTCCACCTTTGTCTGCGTGCCGTCGCTATGATGACGGCGATGTTCTCCCAGGCCTTGGTCCTCTCTCCTCTCCCGGCCTCGTCGCAGCCGAGTCGAGTCCAACATTCATCGAACACACAGATCCACCTCTGACACGCAGGCACAACATACTGACACAACCTGATGCAAACACAAAACAATGAGCATTGAAAACAAAATATAATCCTCTGCTGCACATGAACTAAGTGATTTAAGCTGCATCAGAAATTAGTTGAGCATATAGTTTAAAATAATAAACTCACTGTAGGTTGTTTCTGTTTTTGTTTTCGTACTCATCAGTGTTGGGCTTGGTGTACGTTCCAACTACTTTCAGGCCTGTTCTCCACTCTCCGGTGAACATACCATCCAGACAGTCACCGTTGGCCAGGGTCAAAACACCCTGGAGGTAAGGAAGCACAGGCATACGGTAACTACATTATTTAAAATAACTTCAAGTTGTCTAATAATGTGCTCTTCACCATTGTAATAACTTTGCTACCAAGTGAAATACCAATAATTTATAACTTAGTAATTACCGTACTTTTCACCACATAAATTGCACACTTTTGCATAAATTTGCATGTCCTGTTACTTATACGGTGAAGCAACTTATTTACGTTTTTTTCCTCCGTATTTATAACCTAATTTTTGGCTAAGATCTGATGATTTCATTCAATCTAACATGGAAAATATTGAACACTAGCATTTTCAGCCGCTAGAGGGCCCTCGACCACATGGCAAGCCAAGTGTCTCATTAATAGGTAAAAGTGGCTATTAATGCGACACTTGTCTTGCCATACAAAGCTACCTTCGTCTCGCTCAGGAACTCCTGCAGCAAACGCCAAATCAGCTACATTTTGCAGCGCTGCCCAGATGAAATGTAGCTGATTTGACCATCAAGTTTGCGGACGACACAACAGTGGTGGGTCTCATCAGCAACAACGATGAGACGGACTACAGGAACGAGGTGAGCCGCCTGGCCTTGTGGTGCGGACACAACAATCTCACTCTCAACGTGGAGAAGACAAAGGAGATTGTTGTGGACTTCAGGAAGAAGGATGCCCAACATGCCCCTCTGACCATCAACAGCACCGCAGTGGAGAGAGTAGACAGCACCAAGTTCCTGGGAGTGCACGTCTCAAAGGACCTGTCCTGGAGCAGGAACACTGCAGCACTGGCAAAGAAGGCTCACCAGCGTCTCTACTTTCTCCGCAAGCTGAAAAGGGCTGGAGCTTCAACCCCCATCATGAGCACCTTCTACAGAGGTGCCATAGAAAGTGTCCTGACCAGCTGCATCACTGTGTGGTTTGGTGCATGTACTGCATCCTGCCGCAAGAGCCTCCAGCGCATTGTGAGAGCAGCTGAGAAGATCGTGGGCACCTCCTTGCCCTCACTGCAGGACTTACACAGCAAACGCCTCACTCGGAAAGCCCACTGCATGGCAGGTGATCCCACACACCCACTACACAGCTGCTTCAGACTGCTGCCATCAGGAAGGAGACTGAGGAGTCTCCAGGCTCGAACCAGCAGACTGAGAGACAGCTCTGTTCATCAGGCAGTCAGGATGCTAAACACTCTGCCTGCTCTGCCCCCCCTCCCATTTGAACTGCCTTAACACTAAAACTTTCTCACACATTACCACACAACACAAAGATTTTAACACTGGACTCTGTGTCATCAAACGGGTTATTCACTAAACTCTCGGTCATGTGCTCATACAGTTTGCACTACTTCTCATACTTGCACTAATGTTTGTATTACATCACTGCCTATAATCATAATACTGTTTACATTCTCTGTTTACATTTATTAATACTGTTTACTTTTATTACTACTGCTTACATGTAATTACTACTGTTTACATTTACACTACTCTAATATCTACACCACTGCTGATACATATACAGTGTGCTCTGAACGGTCTTATTTAGGGATGCCCAATGTGCCTTACTGCATATGCCACTTTTTGCCTCTATAACAACATCAACTACTACCTCATACATATACTGTGTACATTAACTCATACGCTGCTTTGCCACTTTGCAAATGTCAATGCTAGAAACCCTTAGTTTATTTTAGTTATACTTTTTATACTCTTTTTTTATACTAGTATGCAAAAACTCAGGCCAGTATTATGTTCATTAAATGTTTAATGTTTTAGTTTTAGAGTTGGTGTAAATTTTCATACTCTTATACCACTATGCAAAAAAACTCAGGACAGTGTTAGTTTTACTATTTTATGCTTATGTCTATTATTATATGTTTCAGTGTTTCAATGTTTAGATGTTTACTGTTGCACCGAGGGACTGAGAGAAACGCAATTTCGGTCCTGTGTATGTCCTGTACAGTACATATTGCAGATCTGACAATAAAGTTGACTTTGACTTTGACTAAAGTGCATTTATTAAGGAAAAGTTCAACTGAGACACACTTTTGCTATAATGTCGAGCAAACAAATAATTGTTTTTAGGTGTTAATCTTAAAAAAGTCTTGTTAAAGTCCTCCCGTGCACAATCCTGCAGCTGCCATTTGGAAGCCAATTGATTTTTGGCACAACACCAGCCCACATTTCCAGTTGGTCAGCGGTGACGCATAACAAACACAGTGGTCAGAGGTGACGCAACATAGAATTTTTTATTTTTTTTTTTACCTTTTATTTATCCAGGTAGTCTCATTGAGCCACGAGAACTCATTTTCAAGAGAGACCTGTCTAGGGAGCAGATGGTGCGGGTTAAAGGCCTTGCTCAGGGGCCCAGAGTGGGGCGAATGAGGGTGGAGGCAGGTGCGGGTGTTTCTCCATTTTCCACCACATTTTGATGTTGTCAGCACCGGGGCTTGAACCGGCGATCTTCCGATCACAGGCCCACCATCTCTAACCTCTGTGCCACCACTCTCCAAAGACTCACTCAGACTGAGCTGAATACAGCACCTCAGACTGAAGAATTCTTTCGGAGGAAAGACGAAACGTTTCTACAAAAAAAAAATTGTTTGTTTGTTTTGTTTTGTTTTCCAGAGGATCAGGTGTTTTACCTTTCCGCTGACGGTCCAGTCGTCAGAAAACTCCCCGTGGAAAACCGTGTCGTCCTCTGAAATTAGCAGACCTGGGCCCTGACAGATAAAAAAAAACAAAAAATACAATTTGGACTTATTTTTTTAGCTGATTACATTTGTTATCTTGTTTTCTGTATGTGTAAAAAAAAAAAAACTGAAAAACAACACTGATTAAATGTTTATTTAAAAATGAACATGTTAACATACTTTTATCAAAGTTTTATTACTGGTAATTAATTTATTATAGTAATAGAATTTTATTTTAATCAGTTTGGAATAAAGTATGGTCACAAATTATGCAGTTATCCAATCAGTTTTTTATTATAATTTTTGGCAGATTTTTTTTTAGGATTCTGTCAAATGTAAATTGGCTAAACTTGTGTGACAAACACTTAAAATGTCGAAAAGAAAATGAAAAAATGTCTGAGATAAAAAAACAGAGATGCTACTTACATGTTTAAATAATGTGGTCTGATCTTAGAATGAAATTTGTGAAGCAACATATTTTTCCCTTAAAATGATACATTCTCTCAGTTTAAACTTTTGATCTGTGATTTGTGTTCTATTCTGAATAAAATATTAGATGTTGGCACCTCCACATCATTGCATTCAGTTTGGGAAATGTGGTAAAGAGGCAGAAAGAGAGTGCAGGCAGGATGGAGTGGATGAAGAAAAGTTTCAGGAGTGATTTGTGACAAAAGGATGTCAGCAAAGATCAAAAAGAAAAGCTTACAAGACAGTGGTGAGACCAGCTATGTTGTATGGTCTGGAGACAGTGACATTGACAAAAAGACAGGAGAAAGAACTGGAAGTAGCAGAAATGAAGATGCTGAGGTTCTCCTTAGGAGTGACAAGGATGGATAAGATCAGGAATGAGATCATCAGAGGTACAGCACATGTTGAACAACTGGGAGATAAAGTTAGGGAGGCCAGACTGAGATGGTTTGGACATGTCCAGAGGAGGGACAGTGGGTATATTGGTAGAAGGATGTTAGAAATGCAGCTGCCAGGAAAAAGACAAGGAGGAGATGCAGTTAGAGAGGACATGAAGGTAGTTGGAGTGAGGACAGAGGATGCAGAGGACAGAGTGAGATGGAGAAGGATGACTCGCTGTGACGACCCTTGAAGAGGGAAAAGCCGAAAGAAGAAGAAGAAGATAGAGTTGCACATCCAAACACTCGAGTGCCGAGCAGGTAGACATTTTTCGCTGCACTTACAGTCATCCTGTTCTCTTTGAATGTCCCTTCATAATAAACACCGTTCTGTGTGACGACCACAGCGCTGCCATGCCGCTGGTCATCCAGCCACATTCCCATGTATTTCTCACCCCTGGGGGGGGGAGTGGGGGGACAAGACATAAGGGATCAATAAACCCAACAAATTTTAGCTTGCCAACAATGCCCCTGGCCCACTAAAATACTTCAGATTTACAATCAATACAACAACTCATCTTAAGGGCAATCTGTCATTACTTTTGAACAACTACATCTTTCATAATACATTAAAGAAGGATTTTCACCTAAAACTTACTTGTGAGCCATTTTTCAGGTTAATAACCTGAAAAATATTTCCTTGATGTGGCTAAATGTTTCTGTAAATAATGTTCTGCAGGTCTGTTTCAAAAACTTTCCAAACTAAGACGCCGTCAAGAAAACCTTTCTTGCGTCACGGTCCCACCAAGATGTATCCTGTCGCTAAAGTTCTTGATTTATTCCTCCCCCCTACATCGTTAAAACATTTATTCAGACCTGGTGATGTCATCGTAGACCCCGTATGCCGTCTTCTTGTTGTGGACCCAGTGGCCGATGAAAACGCTGGAGGAGGTCTTGACCTGTTTACCAGAACTGAGCATGCCATAACCGTGACGCTGCCCATCACAGAAACAGCCCTCGTACACCTCGCCGCTGGCATACCTGACATTAAACACCACAGACAGCACTTGTTTAATGTTAATAAGCAGACAACCGCAGAGCTTCGTGTTTAATTAAAACAATCTGCGGTGGACACTTTATTACTAAAAAACTGAATTCTGATTCTATATTTCCATCTCTGTGTCTGCTATTGCTGATTTTAACCACACACCTCTGATAACATCAAACACATTTGGGATTCAAACAGGACGTCTCGGATGAGGACTCAACCTTTGTAATTATTTTAAACCGAACAGAAACTGACTTGTATTTGCCAAAGCCATGGATCTTGCCGTCTCTCCACTGTCCTTGGTAGACGTCTGGTTTGTCCTGGACTTTGTGAGGCATCACACACTCTCCATAACTGAAGAGAAAAATAAAATAAAATACACGCAAACGTTAAGACAGTTTCACAAAGTTGGTTTGAAAGCTGCAGAATTGCAGTTTTAAACATAGCAAAGCCTTTATTGCAGGGCTATTCAACTGAAGTTGCTCATCAGGGGGCCACAGTTACTGAAAGCCAAGAGCTCAGGAGCCAGAAATCCAACAGTTAATGTCCTTAAGCTTCTTTTAGTTTCAAATCTATTTTTATTTAAAAATTAACCCATTGTTGGGCCCAACTGAGCTCACCAGTGGGGCTGATTTGACCCCCGGGCCGCCAGCTGAATAGCCCTGCTCTTTTGCCAACATTTATGTAAATGTTTTCTCTTCTTTTCAGATCTTCACTGTTACTGTAGATGAACATCTCTTAAAATACAGACCCATCCTCCAGTCCATTCTTAAAGTTTCCCTTGTACATTCGCCCATCTGGCCACTTCATGGTTCCTCTGAAAAAAGAATTTGAATTACTTTAATAACAAAGTGACGTACCATTAATTTGCCATTTAGTAATTACAAACAGTGTACAGTTTTTTTTAAGTTTCTTTGTTAAATTGTAAAACTGATCAAATAAAGCTCCAACCTTCCGATCGGGGGACTGCCATTACCACTACGCCACGGCCGCCCCTATTATTAACACTCATATACCCCCCAAAAACAAAAATAACCCATCTGCCCTCCGACCTGCCATGCACCCGTCCTGCCAGCCAGCTTCCTGAGTACTGAGCATCTCTGAATCGTTCGTCTACGATGAAGGTGTAAGTCGCCGTGCGGGACATTGCTGTGACCCCTGGAGATGCTACCTGACCTCCACCACCCAGCACCAGATCCACCGCCTGGTTGAGAGCTCGGAGCCACTTGTTCTGCAGAAAAACAAAAGGGTCAAACTAAGGGAACAGAAATCACTAAATGAGGAATCAAATGAGCAAATAAACACCTTTTCTTGAGGTGTTGAGGCCACCAGGGTAAAACTCTCCTCTGGACATGTTATTTTTAGGGCGTAGCTGAGAATTCACAAATAAAGCAAAACCGTTAACTTGTAATTTACAGTTCTGATGTGTTAAACAAACATGTTAGGTGGGTAAATTCAGAAACAAGCACCAAAACAACAGTCAAACAAAGGTAAAAGGTCCAGACGTTCCTCTGCAACAGACAATCAAAAAGAGCCATTTTATTGTAAAACTGAGGAGAACATTTGGCTTTTCTGGACTCAGTTTAATTTTTTTTTTTTTTTTTATACATTTGCTGATGTAAAACTGTGTATATAATATTTGAAGTTGTATGTTTCATTACTGCGTCAGGTTATATGGCAGCTGCATGTTTGCTGCTTTTTCAGTTTCAGTCTTATCAATGGCCAAAATAAGAACCTGAGATTTTTTTTCAATTGTAAACCCAAAAAGGATTTACAACTAGGCCTGTCATGAGAACAAATTTTGCTGGGCGATTAATTGTCACAGAAATTATTGCGCTAAACGATAATATTGTTTGAAATTTAACAATAACTGTCAAATTTTCGAAGAAATTTTGATTGTTTGGTGTAGTACCTCTTTTTGACCACTTGATGGCAGTATAAGACAGTTTGAACCAAAGGATAGCTAGCTGAGCAGCTGTCTTTTGAGAAAAATGGGAAGGAGGCCCTTTGACGTGACATGGTCCGACATGGTGAACGCTGTGATTTGAGCTCTTTAGCATAGCATTTTTCACACACAACTTTTAATAAAAAAATTAAGTAAACAAGTTCTCAGCTTCTTTTTGCAAAGAGAACCAACTTTTTACAAATTACACAAAGGCACGGGTATTAACCGTGAATTCTGGAGCTCGACAAGACAGAGTTTTATTCCCGAAGTCGGTCTCTTAGCTTAGCTTCTCAGTTTAGCTGCTTTTAACAATCCCAAAATGCAATTTTGGACAACTAAAATAGATTTTAAAGAGAAAATAGAAAGGAAGGGGGTCAGTGAAGAGCACCGGAGTTGAGCCGTGTCTTCAGGAGAAAGAGAGAGACAAAGAAACGATAAAGCCAACAAATTAAAATGAGGTACCGTAGATAATTTTCATTCATCATGCGATTGATTGATTTATTGTTTATCACGACAGGCTGATTTACAACACAGGCATTTAAAGGTTCATTCAGACTGGTCATTTTAGTTATCTGATTGTGATTGGATAGCATTTTAAAAAAGATCTGAATTTTCTCAACGTGCACTGAAAACATTCCCTCAGACCAGTGGCGCAACTACATATTTTTGAGGTGGATGCGAAAACATCAACGGCGCCCCCCCCCTTTTTTTTTACCTGCCGCCTCATACAGCTTTCCTCCCTTAGTCATGCACTTAGAAAATACAGTAGCAATATTACAGATTTTTTTTATGTTACATATTATATCAGGTGATCATTCCAATCATAAACAAATAAGAAGTTTAATAAAGTAAAAATATATAACAATAGTGGTAATCAGTGCTCAATATTTTATGTAGCGAAAATATGAAATCTTAACAGCCTGGAGTCCATGTCAGAGTTTTAACATTTATGACATTTAAACTGTTACTTTCCGTGAAAGAAGACAATGAAAGATGGTCATCAGAAATTCAAACCATCATGGTATACAGTATAGGTTTTTGTTGCCTCCCTAATGTAATTATTCCTACCTGATGTCATCACTTGTCTCCTCTATCACTGACCTCGTGTCTGTCTCCTTCACCCTTTGTCTGTGGCATTCTGCACTGTCATATGGTCAAAAAAGCATTATATATTAGTTGTAAAAATTACAGATCTTAATACAGTTTTTAAAAATAATGTTTACATGTTATTGCTTGGGATTAAGTAGCTGTTCCCTCACTTCCACCTGCATTAGACCAACCTGTTGCCTTCCCCAGTCTGTCCTGATTCCTCTGTCATCTTCTCTTCCTTCTCTCCATCCTCACAGCTGAATGACATTAATTTTGTGTTAAGTAGGTTTAAAAATACAGCAGTCAAACCACAATAGAAATGAAACTTTAATTTAAATGATCTCCTTGTTGGATAACAGTTACTGACTGGACATTTCATCTGATCTGACGTACCAGATACATCACAACACACACCACTGTAGTGATGTTAAATAAGAATTGAAAAAGACTTCTGGACAGAAGTCGAAACGTTTTCTGCAACAAATAAAGTCCAGTTGATCCTGTATTGAACGCCTTTTTTGATTTCATCATGTCCTGGACGACTGAGAATCTTCACCAGCAGATGTTAAATAAGACATTTAAACTCAGGTGTCCCTCTGCCAAAAAGGTTGGTAACATGGGTCACCAACCTTTTTGAGTCTAAGGGCTATAGTGACACTGAGGACTAATTTGTCTGATACACACATAAACTTGTACAATTCATCTTTAATTAAAGAATCAATAACAATAATAATAATAATAATAATAATAATAATAATAATAATAATGTCTTTTCCTGTCATCTGTGTATGTTTCCCATACACAGACGAAATTCGTCTCTGCATTTAACCCAACCACCACCAGGTGGTGCAGTGAGCAGCCAGAAAGCGCCCGGGGAGCTGGAGAATTAGGTGTGCACTCAGACACCCCAAGGTGTGTAGTGGCCGGGGCGCGACCCCGATAACTGTGCATATGGTGAATAAATTGCTGAGGGCTAAGCGTTGGAACATAACTGGGAACTGCCACCACAACAGTTTAGCTTTCCTGTGTTAATATTTCCTGAGTTTTATTTAGGTCATTCTTACACTTAGTGTATGGATGTGTGTGTGACATGTATCAAATATTCATAAAAATACTAAACAAATCGCGTCAGTAGGGGAGGCAACATTTAACAGCCAAATATGGGACGATTCCTATTAGGCTAGCTTTAGCTAACATGAATATTTACAACCCTCCTGTCCTGCTCATACACTGACTGTACTTACCTACTATCTTTAACCACACCGAAAGGCTTTTTTTCATCCTGTCAACAACTTTATCCTTCTCCCTTTTCTTTTTTCTGTTTTGCGCCCCGGATAGTTTTTTTTCTGCCGCTCCAAAGTCAAGTGCACAAGTGGTCCAAGATAAATAAAATAAAAAGAAAAGAAAAAAAAAACGCGCCTGTGTGCGTTCTCTTAGGGGCGCGTGTTCACAGCCCCGTGTGTGTGAAGGGAGAGCAGAGCGATAGGAG
>JBBPBX010016911.1:0-10067 GCA_038048925.1 Garcialebias charrua | reverse complement strand
TCCGCCGCCCGTCGGCTCGGTGTCCTCGGTGGGGGTCCGCGTTAGCATCTTACTCCATTAGCTGCGCCCGTTAGCGTTAGCCCATCCAAAAGGCTGCCGCAGCTGTTTGTCCGCGTTTTAGCATGTTAGCTCGGTGTCCATCCGACATCTTAGGCTGCCAGGCGGACATCGAGGCGAGCTCCCGGCCGCAGATGGCCTCTCCGCCGCCCGCACAGAACACCGGCTGATGGCAGGGACAGTAGCGGCGGGATGGTCACCGGATCCCGCGGTGAGCTGGTGGTGTCGGCCGGCGTGGTGGGATGCAGCGGAGCGATCGGCGGCTGCTGCTCCAGGCCTGAGACGTCCACAGAGTTCACCGAGTGTTTCCAGCTCATTTATAAAATAAAATAAAAATAAATGTCACATTTTTGTCATCTGTGTATGTTTCCCATACTTGACAGACGAAATTGGCCTCTGCATTTAACCCAACCACCACCAGGTGGTGCAGTGAGCAGCCGTAGTCAGCGCCCGGGGAGCTGGAGAATTAGGTGTGCACTCATAGACACCCCAAGGTGTGTAGTGGCCGGGGCGCGAACCTTCCAAAATGGCGGGCACTGCCGAAAACTGGCGGCAGTGCCGAAAACTGGCGGAAACTGTCGGAAACTGAGCAAATGGGCTTGAAAATTATAATAAAAATAATAATAATAATGATACTTGATTTATAAAGCCATTTAAAACAACCACAACTGCAACAAAGTGCTGAACACATGAAATCAAGAACATTTAAACAATTTTATTTTATTTTTTTATTTCATATTTTTATTAATATGATGCGTTCGTAAAGCCGGATTGCCGTAAGTCGAGGCCGTCGTAAGTCGGGGACCACCTGTACTTGCCTGATCAGGACAGTACGGGATAATATACAGTAAAAAGTTAACGAAAAATAAAATACTTTGGACAAGCACCATCATTTTGTAGTTTTCTCTAAATAAGCCTACACTTTATCCCCACTCAAAATGACTACATTTCCCAGAAGTCGACAGTGCCCCGCCCAGAAGCCCTGTTGCCTTCTGCTGAAATACTAGAGGGAAAGTTTTGATCTGATGGGAAAAAGCTCGGTGCTTATTCATACAGCGACTTCGGCATCCAGCAGATGCAGAAAGCCACACGGAACCCACCGAGAACTGGAGCAGAACCGGACCCCCAGACTCATCGATGAACCCGAGGGCTGCTAGCCAGCCCACGAGGACCTCCAAGCGGGGCTGCACCGCTGTAAGTCAGGCCTCTCTCTGGAGCCCAGAGTTTAGAACACTGTGGGCTTCGTCGCTGCAGGGTAGGTCTGTAGAAACAGAACTGAGTCAGACCGGAACCGAGCAGAACCAAGAGCTACTGCTGTTCTGCAGAGCTGGTGAGTAATATTTAGTAGCTACATATATACATATGTTGTTAAAATTATGTATGTTTAAGAGCTTAGAACACTGCAAGAGTGTGGGAAGGGTTTTTAAAGCTTTAATATACATATAAATACTATACATATAAATACTAAAATAAATAGAACGTCCTGGAACTTTGCGGATCTTCACTTCACTCCCGAAACGTAACCCCCGCAAAAAACAAGGGACTACTGTAGTGATACAATCTCCAAACACAAAAGTAGACAAAAAGCAGTCGTCGTGTTTACAACAGGAGTTGTTCTCACAGTATTTTTTCCAGAGTGGCTTTTCCAGAACATGAATGTGTTCTCAGCTTCCTTCTTTTTCCTCAGCAGAGACAGAGACAGAGTTTCGTACTGACTGAAGCCCTGATGGAGGAACTGATACTCCACAGTGAGCTGGGGGAAAAGATGAACAGCATTTTAGAGCAAACACAACAGAGCCAACACAGGAGAGCCACAAAGAGAGAAGTATTCACCACGTCATAGCAGGCGGTCATTTTGAGCAGGACTCGGTTATACTGGTGGAGCTGCTGCAGAGGCCAGTAGAACATCGAAACCAGATCAACGTCGCCTCTGACGGACGGATCCCATACGTTCAGCTGAGAGAGCAGAGCCTGCTGACTGCCCAGACTCTCCCTGAAGAAAAACACAGACACAGAGATCACACTCTTAGACCTGAAACCTCATATGCTTACAGTTTGTTTAGGAAAAAAAACAAGAGGGTTTAAATGACGTTAAGACCAATAACAACAGAGAGACTTTTGATCTGCTAAAGACTGCTTCGTGCTTTCTCTGGACCGAGCAATAAAAACAGAACTCTTTCAGCAGTGCATTTAAAATGAAAGCACTCACAATGAGAGTTTATGAAGCAACTGGAACCCACCCATCACTTGGAAGTCACCAACTGCAGAACAATACCTACAAAAAGACGCAAAAGACATCTGGATTTCTTTCACTTCTCAAACCAGATGCAGCAAAGAAACGCCAACCTAACTGATGCATGCTGGACCTTTTACACTGCATCAAAATGTCAAGTTCAGAGCTTCAGTCACTGAAATGGCCAAATATGGAGCAGACAATTTGCTGAGGAGAGCAGTTCATGCTGCCATCTTGGTAGGTGCTACATTAGTTACTGCCAGCAGACCAATAAATAGAGGTAAAAAGTCAAGAAGCCCAATGTTTTGCCACTAGCTCTTATAATTATCCAGACCTGCATTTCAAAGAATGTTGTATCATTATATTTAAATATCAACAATGAACGCAAAGCTCTAGTTAGTCAGACATGTAAAGTACTTATTTACCTAAACGTGTAGTTATGTTCTGGTCTGGCTAGACTGATTACAGTACTACAAGTAGATTATTTTAATCGCAGTATTGCACAGTGTTGTAATTTTGCCCACGCTAATGCTCGACCAGGCATGGTGGGTGGCTCATTACAGTACTGTATATACACCTGGTCCAGTTTCACGATATGCATGATATACGTTTATCCAAGTAAAATAAGGCTATATTTAAGCGTTTTGGTCTGACGGCACAGCATACAGTACAGCACGCAAAAGATGCTGACAATATGTGGCATTAAACATGTAAGCAGTGATAGAAGTAACACCTAGCAAGATGGCGACCATACATCTCGTCTGGCACCACCAGTGGCTATTCCACTGATGGCACAAGATGAGTATTTTTATTTCTGTAGTTTTAATCATATATGACAAAACAAAAAAAACAAAAAAAAAGTTTGCAGAGGAAATATAATTGTTAACATAAATGCAATGTTTAGATTTATAATGTAGGAAAAACATGAGCATATTTACCGGTATATACATACATGAGCATATTTGTTTATTACCGTGCCAAAACAAGATCTTACCTTCTATACGTGTCCTGGAAATGATCTGTGTGTGTCAGCAAGGGAAAGGAAGTGACGTTACGGCTTCGCGCATCACACAGGAAGTAGCTGAGGGACGCGGCGTGACGACCCACCAGGGAGCTCAGGTGAGCACAGCTCTCATAAAGAGAGAAGAAGAGCTGGGTGCACGGGTCTCCTAACACCTGACAAGTACTCTCTACACACACAAAAACAGGCTCAGTTCATGCTTGTGCTGTATTAGTTTTGTGTTATCATGTAAACTTAAGACAGGGACCTCTTTTACGCAACGGCGTGAGAAGAATCCTCCTGAAACTGCTCAGCCAGCAGTAAAACCGTCTCTCGCTGGAGGCCAACTCGTGAATGGCTGCGATAAAACCCTTCACATTCAGGTCTGTCAACGCTGCACACATCTGACCGCCGCTGCACACACTGCTGATATAACCCATCTACACAGAAATACAGACGCAATACCACGACATTGATTATGTTATAAATTCTGAGAGCTCAGTATTTATGTTAATAAACGGCTCAAGTGACTCAGATGGAAAAGTTCTCCACCCGTAGCTTCCCTCAATGTGGATTTGGGTTTTTGACCCACAAACCTCGATGCAGAAGGGCAGCAGGGAGGGTCCGACTGAGGAACTTTCCGCCTGGTTCGGTGAGCTCTGGCACGAGCTTCGGCTCGGCTGCGACCATTGCTGCTGGCCGCAGTACAGCAGCACCGGCTGGTCACAGTCACCATCAGCCAGGAACAGGGAGTGGCTCTGACCAGCTGACAGATCCCAAACACGAAGGCCATCAGACAGCTACGGCAACAAACGAACAAAGAAATAAAAATAAAAATACACACAGTTTAACTTGAAGGTTTGTCGTTTTCTGTGAAAATGCAGACTGAGAGATGAAAGACTTGGTTTAGGTATAACAAGCAGAACAGAACTTCACTGAGCAAAAACAGTAGCTAAAAGTGAAAATTAACAAAACAAGCTAAAAATTAAAATTAGTAAAACCCTAGCTAAAAAAATTAAATTATATAAATTGTAGCTCAAAGCTAAATGCTAGAATCAGTTAAGCTAGCTAAAAGCTAATGAGCAAAACCAACGATTAAAATCAAATTAAGCAAAACTGTAAGTCAAAGCTCAAACGAGCTAAACAGTAGCTCAAAGCTAAGTTTAGCAAAACCATAGTTCAAAGTCAAAATACGCAAAATTGTAGATCATGTCTAAAATAAAGAAAATCGTAGCTAAAATCTGGTTATAAAAACATAGCTAAAACTAAAATTAGAAAAACTGTAGCTAAAAGCTAAGAGTAGCAAAAGACTAAAATAAAGAAAAGATCTCATTCAATTCAATTCAGTTTATTTATATAGTGCCATGTCACAACAGAAGTCGTCTCAGGATCACGTAATTGACCAGCAACTATTTTCTCTAGAATTTTTGAGATGAAAGTTAGATTAGATATAGGTCTATGTCTAGGATTCCCGAGTCAAGGTTGTGTTTCTTAAGTAAAGGTTTAATTACAGCTCTGTGGTACGTAACCATTTTTTAGAGACAAATCAAGCAGATCCAAGATGTGGTTATTAATTAAGGAAAATACCCGTACGTCTTTAAATAGCCTGGTTGGGATGGGATCTAGAAGACATGTGGATGGTTTGGATGAAGCTATTATTTTTGACAATTCAGAGAGCTCAACAGGACAAAAACAGTCCAAACATAAATCAGGTTCTAATAACATTTTTAAAACTGTCTCATCTGACACAGAACCAGAGGCGATACTAGGAACATTGGCCCTCATGCACGAACCATTCGTACGCACAGATTTGTTCTTAAACTGTGCGTACGAGTGATTTAGGATCATTTGTGGCATTCAACAATGTTTTCGTATCCTACGATTTTCTTCAGATACGAACAAAATTTACGAGTGGTCCGGACCTGTCGTATATTTTAGGAGCAGTCGGTCCGCTGTCATCCAGACGGATCTTCTCCACGAATAACTTCATATTTCGTTATTTAGAAAATATTTTGGGTTTAAAAAAATCACGCACCATAATTATTCTTGACAATAGGTTATTCTGTTTGAATTAGAATTATAATTTTAAGTTTAATTTGTCTGGTGTGTCGCGCAGGCTTCAGTGAGTCGTGCGCTCCCCTTGGTCATCAAAGCCCTCCTCATATTAACACCCAGGTACATAAAATTCCCATACACCGCCGCAGAACAAGTACGAATTAAGACTGATTTTCATGCTATTGCTGGACTGCTGTGCCAAACACCATCGGAGCAATAGATTATTATATCTGATTCGAAATATAACCTGCAGAATGTGGTTGCGCGATGACCAGGAGGTGCGCGCATGACACATTTGTGCTGCAAAACATGTTGGCACGCGTCTGCGCAGCGTGGCATTTACAGTATTGTCCATCCATCTCGCAGACTGACCACCTCCTGTCCGTGCTGCGGCGAGACGTTTGTTTGAAGCCATTTTCAGATCAAACCATTTATTCTTGATTTCTGATACTGTACGACCCACGGGACACACAGCATATGCACTAATATGAAGTTAACTGTAGTTTCGAGACATCTTAAAATGCTTCTGTTCAAAAACACATCCGACACTTGCGGGGGGTGGGGGGCAGCGGTGCGCTCTTCTGAATAAGTGAAACTACACAGTTGTTTACACTAACATTAAAAATATTTGACCATCCGACACCTGCGGGGTGGCGGGGTGGCGGTGCGCCACAGCGCGACGATGAGAGCAGATCTCCGAACGCCTTTTACTTCTTGAGTTTGAATGAATGGACACTTCCTGCTGTCAGAAGGCAGGAAGCGTGGCCTTATATGGTGTCTTGAGGGGTGGAGATTATGTAAATTACCTTCCCGCGAGCACGCGCAGGTGAGTAGAGCAGGTGGGATCCATCAACTTTAAGCAGCCCGTTTACACGCTTTTCCTGTGGATAGAAGAGTTTGTTGGATCTGACGTGGCATGTTCGTACGAACGCTTCGTACGAACAAAAGTAGGAGAAATTTAGGATAAAAATACGAACATTTTCGTGCATGAGGGCCATTGGATTTAATTTTTTTCCCTAATTGAAACAATTTTATTCATAAAGAATCATTGTATAGCAAATACTGTATCTGCAAAAAACAGGTCAAAGCACTCCTAGTTGAGCTGAAAGTTTAAACATATGGCTACAATACCTCAGAGGATGCAAAAGTAAAGTTAGATAAAAAGAAAACATACAGAAACTAAAAGCAGGAGAGCAGCATGAAACTGACTCCGAGTTTGCAGTTAGGAAGTCTTTACCCGAGGGTGAACACTCCCCTCACCGTCTGCTTCACACACCTAACTGCACGGTGTAGTCACTACCTCAATATGTCCATGTTGTACTAAAATAAGTAAAACACAAGCAGAGTGTGAGTAGATCATCAAACCTTAACCTGCTGTGGCACGGTGACGGGACTGTTGACGTGACCAAGCTGTCCACACATGTTACTTCCCCAGGAGTAGACCTGCAGGACACAAGTAGTTGTGCGTGAATACAGGTGTGCTAATGCACCCGTTTTAAAACATGTTGGACTTTTTGATTTTAACAAAGTAAAAGCTCAGCCCTTTACATTCAGGTTCACACAGACAATAGTTTAAAGAATGAATTCAGAAGGTTTAGTTGAAAAACAGAAAGGACATATTAGGTACATTGATTGCAGCGCGTCTTGTATTAATGTGAAGTGAATCGGTTACCTGACACTGAGCAGTGAGAGCCAACGAATGATGCGACCCTGCAGAAACTTTGATCGCTTCCTGGCCTGTCAGAGACTTGATCCACAGAGGCTGAAGTCTACACATAAACGCACAGATACAGGAAAACCATGTGAGGATGGTTGATTCTTTTTCCAACCTGTCTTTGTGTACAAACCGGATTCCAAAAAAGTTGGGACACTAAACGAATTGTGAATAAAAACTGAATGAAATGATGTGGAGGTGCCAACATCGAATATTTTATTCAGAATAGAACACAAATCACAGATCAAAAGTTTAAACTGAGAGAATGTATCATTTTAAGGGAAAAACGTGTTTTTTCAAAATGTCATGGCGTCAACAAATCCCAAAAAAGTTGGGACAAGTCCATTTTTACCACTGTGTGGCATCCCCCCTTCTTCTTACAACACTCAACAGACGTCTGGGGACAGAGGAGACCAGTTTCTCAAGTTTAGAAATAGGAATGCTCTCCCATTCATGTCTAATACAGGCCTCTAACTGTTCAATCGTCTTGGGCCTTCTTTGTTGCACCTTCCTCTTTATGATGCGCCAAATGTTCTCTATAGGTGAAAGATCTGGACTGCAGGCTGGACATTTCAGTACCCGGATCCTTCTCCTACGTAGCCATGATGTTGTGATTGCTGCAGAATGTGGTCTGGCATTATCTTGTTGAAAAATGCAGGGTCTTCCCTGAAAGAGATGACGTCTAGATGGAGCATATGTTGTTCTAGAACCTGAACATAGTTCTCTGCATTAATGGTGCCTTTCCAGACATGCAAGCTGCCCATGCCACAAGCGCTCATGCAACCCCATACCATCAGTGATGCAGGCTTCTGAACGGAGCGTTGACAACAACTTGGGCTCAAAAAAGGCGTTCAATACAGGATCAACTGGACTTTATTTGTTGCAACATATGAAATTGGAAACTGAAATAACCCCACAACATACCTGAGATAACATGACCATTCTATTTAAATTGACAAAACAACACATCACAGCTTAACAGAAGGGGGTTTGTAACACATACATGTAAATTGAAAGATCACACCTTAACAGTAGGGGGTTCCCTTGAGGTCTCTGGTAGAAGACACAAAACTGTATGTAAATTGACAAAAAACACCTCCCAACCAACAACAGAGGCTACTCAGAGAACTTTGTTAGTCTAATTTACAGACAAGACATCTCTGCTCCCATCCGGTGTAAAACGTTTCGGAATCAAATCCAAAACTGAGTTATAAGTCTTAGAAAGTTGAAATCTCAGACCTCCTCCTCTGTTAAGAGAAGGTTTTTCTCTCTTAACATAAACAGCTTCCTTCACCCCCCTCTCAAACCATCTGTGCTCTCGGTCCAAAATTTGAACATTCTGGTCCTCAAATGAGTGACCCTTGTCCGTGAGGTGGAGGTGAACAGCTGAGTTTTGTCCAGAGGAGGTTGCTCTCCTATGTTGAGACATTCTTTTGTGGATAGGTTGCTTAGTTTCTCCGATGTAGCGGTCTGAGCAGACTTCGCTGCACTGGACTGCATAAACCACACCACTCTGTTTGTGTGTGGGGGTTTGGTCCTTAGGGTGGACCAGCCTCTGTCTGAGCGTCCTGCTAGGTTTGAAATGTACTGGGATGTTGTGTTTGTTGAAAATCCTTCTGAAATTCTCTGAGACTCCAGCAACATAAGGAATGACAATGTTTTTCCGTCTGTTAGACTTTTTCTGTTCATTATTGTGTTTAACAGATTTCCTTGCTGACTTGACAAAAGCCCAGTTGGGATATCCACATGTTTGCAGAGATTTTTTGATGTGTTTCTGTTCCTTTTCCTTCCCTTCTGTCCTTGTGGGGATGTGTTCTGCCCGATGCTGTAAAGTTCTGATGACAGAAAGTTTGTGCTCCAGTGGATGGTGAGAGTCGAACAGGAGATATTGGTCTGTGTGGGTTGGTTTTCTGTAAACTTCAATGTTGAGACTGTCATCTCCCTCCATATGCACCAAACAGTCCAAAAAAGGCAGCTTATTGTCGTTAGCATCCTCTCTGGTGAACTTGATGTTGTTATCAACAGAGTTAATGTGTCTGGTGAACGCTTCCACCTCCCTGGCTTGGATTTTGACACAGGTATCATCCACGTATCTGAACCAATGGCTTGGAGTTGTCCCCTCATAGGAGTTTAGGGCTCTCTGTTCCACTTCCTCCATGTAAAGATTAGCAACAATGGGTGACACTGGAGATCCCATGGCACAGCCGTGCTTCTGTCTGTAAAAACTGTCATTGAACTTGAAATAAGTGGTGGAGAGGCAGAGATCCAGCAGGGTGCAGATGTGGTCTGGGGTTAAGTTGGTCCTTTTGTCCAAATCCTTGTCCTGTAGAAGTCTTTTTTTGACAGTTTCTATTGCTTCAGAAATGGGTATGCATGTGAACAGAGAAGTCACATCATATGATACAAGAGTTTCTCCCGGGGTCAGCTTCAAATGTTGAACTTTGTTGGTGAAATCAATGGAGTTTTTAATATGATGAGGTGTGTTACCAACCAGAGGAGCTAAAATACCAGCCAGATGTTTAGCAACATTGTATGTCACTGAGTTCATGCTGCTCACGATGGGTCTGAGAGGTGTACCTTCTTTGTGTATTTTTGGAAGTCCATACAGACAGGGAGTGGCCTCCCCCGGGTACAGTCTATAATACAATGATCGATTGATTGTTTTCTCCTTTTCGAGTTTTTGTAGATAATCAATGACTTTCTTTTTAAAGGTGTTAGTTGGGTCCCTCTTCAGGTGCTCATAGGTGTTACTGTCATTCAGTAGAGCGGTTATTTTCTCCTGGTAGTCAGATGTGTTGAGTATTACTGTGCATCTTCCTTTGTCCGCTGGTAAAATGGTGATGTTTCGGTCCTGGCTGAGTGATGTTATGGCTCTCCTTTCCTGTGGTGTAAGATTTGAGGGAGGCAGTTTGGCACTGGAGAGGGTAGCTGATATTTTCATCCGAAGTTGTTCAGCCTCTGTACCTGTCAAGTTGTTGTTCCTAATCGCAGATTCTGTGGCTGTGATT
>JBBPBX010016910.1:35908-47497 GCA_038048925.1 Garcialebias charrua | reverse complement strand
TGCACATCAGTGAGCAACAAACAGCCCACCCTGATGCTTTTCTCATCACGGCTGGTGATTTCAACCATGCAGATTTAAAGAGTGTTCTTCCAAAAACATACAGAAACATAAACTTTGCAACAAGAGGAAACAACACCCTGGACCAGGTTTACACCACCATGAAAAATTCCTACAGAGCCATCCCCCTCCCCCACATTGGTGCTTCTGACCATATCTGTGTTATGCTAAAGCCAGCATACAGGCCACTGGTGAAAGTCACAAAACCAGTCCGCAAGCAGATACGAGTGTGGCCAGAGGGGTCTTCAGAGGCACTCCAGGACTGTTTTGACACCACAGATTGGAGTATGTTCAAAGAAGCTGCTACCACAAACAACACCACATGTCTCCAGGAGTACTCAGACACTGTATGTTCATACATCACCAAGTGCATTGATGATGTAACCAACCTTAAAACCATCACTGTTCGGGCTAACCAGAAGCCATGGCTGACAGCTGAGGTTTACAGACTCCTGAGAGCCAGGAATGCTGCCTTCAAAGCGGGAGATCAGGTGGGCCTGAGGGCAGCCAGAAACAACCTGGACCGGGGCATCAGAAAGGCAAAGAAGCAGTATTCTGGGAAAATAGCTCACCGTTTCAAGGACAGCAGGGATACACGCAGTCTGTGGCAGGGAATACAGACCATCACAAACTACAAACCACCCCCCCAGACCTGTGACAGCTCAGCCTCTGCGCTGAATGAACTGAATGAGTTCTTTGCTCGGTTCGAGGCAAGTAACAGCACACCAGCACATAAACTCCCCCCCTCTCCTGATGGCCAGGTGCTGACGCTGTCCTCAGACAGCGTAAGGCGATCATTCATCAAGATTAACGCCCGGAAGGCCTCTGGTCCTGACAACATACCTGGTCGTGTGCTGAAGGACTGTGCAGGGGAACTCGCAGCGGTCTTCACGGACATCTTTAACATCTCACTGAGCCAGGCCATCGTCCCCACCTGTTTCAAAGCCACCACCATCATCCCTGTCCCAAAGAAGGCAACGCCCGCATGCCTCAATGACTATCGCCCAGTAGCACTCACCCCCATCCTGATGAAGTGCTTTGAACGGCTAGTCATGAAAAGCATCACATCTGTCCTCCCTGACTCCCTGGATCCCTTCCAATTTGCATACCGACCTAATCGCTCAACCGACGATGCCATCTCCTCTGCCCTTCACACAGCTCTCACACATCTGGACACGAAGGACTCCTATGTTAGAATGTTGTTCATCGACTTCAGCTCGGCATTTAACACCATCATCCCCCAACAGCTCATCCTTAAACTGGACAGTCTGGGGCTGAACACCTCAATGTGTAACTGGCTGCTAGACTTCCTGACCGGGAGACCACAGACAGTACGGATCGGGAGTAACACATCTAGCACCATCACATTGAACACAGGGGCCCCACAAGGATGTGTGCTGAGCCCCCTTCTATTCACCCTGCTAACACACGACTGCACACCATCGTACAGCTCCAACCACTTCATCAAGTTTGCGGACGACACAACAGTGGTAGGTCTCATCAGCAACAACGATGAGACGGACTACAGGAACGAGGTGAGCCGCCTGGCCTTGTGGTGCGGACACAACAATCTCACTCTCAACGTGGAGAAGACAAAGGAGATTGTTGTGGACTTCAGGAAGAGGGATGCCCAACATCCCCCTCTGACCATCAACAGCACCGCAGTGGAGAGAGTAGACAGCACCAAGTTCCTGGGAGTGCACGTCTCAAAGGACCTGTCCTGGAGCAGGAACACTGCAGCACTGGCAAAGAAGGCTCACCAGCGTCTCTACTTTCTCCGCAAGCTGAAAAGGGCTGGAGCTTCAACCCCCATCATGAGCACCTTCTACAGAGGTGCCATAGAAAGTGTCCTGACCAGCTGCATCACTGTGTGGTTTGGTGCATGTACTGCATCATGCCGCAAGAGCCTCCAGCGCATTGTGAGAGCAGCTGAGAAGATCGTGGGCACCTCCTTGCCCTCACTGCAGGACTTACACAGCAAACGCCTCACTCGGAAAGCCCACCGCATGGCAGGTGATCCCACACACCCACTACACAGCTGCTTCAGACTGCTGCCATCAGGGAGGAGACTGAGGAGTCTCCAGGCTCGAACCAGCAGACTGAGAGACAGCTCTGTTCATCAGGCAGTCAGAATGCTAAACACTCTGCCTGCTCTGCCTCCCCTCCCATTTGAACTGCCTTAACACTAAAACTTTCTCACATATTATCACTCAACACAAAGTTTTTAACACTAGACTCTGTGTCATCAAACGGGTTAATCACTAAACTCTCGGTCATGTGCTCATACAGTTTGCACTACTTCTCATACTTGCACTAATGTCTGTATTACATCACTGCCTATAATCATAATACTGTTTACATTCTCTGTTTACATTTATTAATACTGTTTACTTTTATTACTACTGCTTACATGTAATTACTACTGTTTACATTTATTTACACTACTCTAATATCTACACCACTGCTGGTACATATACAGTGTGCTCTGAACGGTCTTATTTAGGGATGCCCAATGTGCCTTACTGCATATGCCACTTTTTGCCTCTACAACAACATCAACTACTACCTCATACATATACTGTGTACATTGACTCATACGCTGCTTTGCCACTTTGCAAATGTCAATGCTAGAAACCTTTAGTTTATTTTAGTTATACTTTTTATACTCTTTTTTTATACTAGTATGCAAAAACTCAGGACAATATTATGTTCATTAAATGTTTAATGTTTTAGTTTTAGAGTTGGTGTAAATTTTCATACTCTTATACCACTATGCAAAAAACTCAGGACAGTGTTAGGTTTACTATTTTATGCTTATGTCTATTATTATATGTTTCAGTGTTTCAATGTTTAGATGTTTACTGTTGCACCGAGGGACTGAGAGAAACGCAATTTCGGTCCTGTGTATGTCCTGCACTGTACATATTGCAGATCTGACAATAAAGTTGACTTTGACTTTGACTTTGACTTTGACTTTGACTTTGACTTTGACTTTGACTTTGATCTATGATGCGTCATCGCTACGCGTCAGCGCGTCATTTGCCCTGCTGAAAATGACGACCACAGAAGCATGCACGGAAGGACTTTTCACAAGATTAACACGGTAAAAACAATTATTTGTCTGCTGAAAATTATAGCAAACATGTGTCTTAGCTTAACCGTTCCTTAATAAATTCACGTAATGGTCAAATCTGCTGGATTTAAATTTTTTCGCTTTGAAAAAGTACAAGGAAAAACAACGAAGCTAACCGCGACACATTTACGTCTATAAAACATTGAATTTTATCTCAAATAACTCCAACAGCTAACAGTTTGTAAATGTACATCTAGTGATTACTTTCTGTAAGTTTGAAAAAAAATCTGCTGTGTGGTTTATGAGCTATTTGCTCAAACGTACAAGGAAAAATCAACTAAGCTAACCGCGACACATTTACGTCTATAAAACATTGAATTTTATCTCAAACATCTCATAAAGCTAATCAGTTGTAAATATCCATCTAGTGATTACGTTCTGTAAGTTTGATCAAAATCTGTCCTGTGGTTCTTGACCTATTTTGCTAACAAACACTGAGCTAACAGCGAAGTAGCTAGTTCATACCTCCAGAGCAGGAGGCCGGGCTGCGACAGCGTGAATCTGACCAGAGGAGGCTGCCGGTCGGACACATGAGGTGGGAACGCAGTGGCGTACTCTCCAGGCCTGCAAAGCCTTCTCTGAAGGCCTTAAAATTATTTAAAATTAAAATAAAAAATTAAAATATAAAATTAAAAATTATTCATCCATCCATCCATCCATCCATTTTCTTCCGCTTATCCGGGGTCGGGTCGCGGGGGTAGCAGCCTAAGTAGGGAGGCCCAGACTTCCCTCTCCCCAGCCACTTGGAGCAGCTCCTCTGGGGGAATCCCAAGGCGTTCCCAGGCCAGCCGAGAAACATAGTCCCTCCAGCGTGTCCTGGGTCTTCCTCTGGGTCTCCTCCCGGTGGGACATGCCCGGAACACCTCACCAGGGAGGCGTCCAGGAGGCATCCTAACCAGATACCAGAATTATTATTTTTTATATTTATTATATTTTGTCCATGAATATGTATTACATAATTCCAAATGGTCTGTCCGCTTCCTTTCATTTCTACCCCCCTCATTGCACTGCTTCCAGAGTGTATTTTCAAATTTAAGCATTTAACCAATCACATTTCAGCCACATTTGTTGCCATGGTCAAAGAAATCTGCCTGGAAGCCTTCTCTGGCTTCACTGCAAGCCCTGTGGCTCTGTCCACCAAGCTGTTTCTTCAACCAATCAGATTTTGAGTTGGCCACACCTAATGTCTATGGGCGACACCAGAAGCCTTCTAGCTTCTAGTTACGTTTTCTGTACGTCGTACAGAAACGTCAGCGCATTCACAGCTCTGATTGGACAGTCAGAGTGTACAGCCAGAGCTACAGCACTAGCAAACTGCATCTGTAGCAGCTGCACGAGTAAAGATTGTTGTGTTGATTTAATAGCTGGATGGATTTTGTGTACAAATAATCAGGATTTTTGGTGAGTAAAATTTTGCTATATTCCTAAATAATATTGCAAATCAGCTGGATTTAAAAAAATAGTTTCGCTGTGTCAAGCCATGTGCACTGTCTTAAAAATTTAACAAGATAACACCATGAAAATATATTTGTTTGCTGACATTATGTGTCTGAGCTGAACTTTTCTTTTAAAAATTAACGTAATTGTCAAATAGCTGAACAGGTTCGCTTGTCGGGTCTTCCAAACGTGTGCGCGCATGCATGTGTGTGTGCGCATGCTGCAAAAACTTTCATCTCATCACATTCGGCTGCAAACCGCTTCACGTGCGCATGCGTGTGTGTGTGCGCGCGTGCTGCTAAAACCTTTATCTCTTTAAGCACTTTAATTTTATCTTTAAACTGCAGCATGATGTGCGCGCACACGCTATCCATCCAGCAGGACTTTTTTTTTTTTTGCTCTAAAATATCCGTACACAGCAGAGGCGGCTCCAGGGGGAGCTGGGGTGTGCCATTTTTTTCCCCATCAGAATGAATGGAAACGGTCATATATCAGCCAAAAATTGGTCTAAAAATATGGGGAAAATAGTTATTGAGGGTTGGATTGTTTCAGACGGAGCACTACTGAAGGCCTAGGTGTGAAATGCACAGCCCGCCACTGTGGGAACGGTTGGTGGACCCTAGCGGACAAAGGTGGTACTGAAAAATGGAAAAACGGTCATATCTGAGCCAAAAATTGGTCTAAAAATATGGGGAAAAATCCATAAACATGTCTCACCTCTCTATAAGTCGCAGGGCATGCAAATTAGGCAAAAAGGTGTGACTTATGGTCTGGAAAATACGGTATTGATGTTAAAATCCTTGCAAAGGTCCTGGCAAAACGACTGTAGCGGGCGGGCCCCACTATTGTCTCGCCTGATCAGACAGGGTTTGTTAAAAACCGTCAGGCTTTCTTCAATGTTCAGCAGTTGCTTGATGTGCTGTATTCCAAACCCACCCGAGCACACCTGTGATTAAGTCATTATTTCATTAGATGCAGAGAAAGCATTTGAACGGATGGAGTGGGGCTACCTCTTCAAGACTTTAAAGTTATTTAAATTTGGTTCCAAATTCCTATCATGGGTGTGGCTGATGTATAGCTCCCTAATGGCGGCGGTCGGCACTAACTGGAACATATCTTCCTATTTCGAACTGCAGCGGGGTACAAGATGGGTGCCCACTATCACCACTTCTATTTGCATTGGCAATAGAACCATTGTAACTTTACGGCAGAACTCCATTCGACTATGTACGGAGCACAAAGTTTCTTTATATGCAGATGACATGCTGTTGTATATATCAGTTCTCCCTCGGTGGGGCCAAGATGGGGTAGAGATAGGGCAGCCAACTTGGGACCAGAAAGCCGTGGTTCTACTCTCAGCCATTCCCACATGTCGTGGTGTCTTTGAGCAAGACACCTAATCCCTAATTGCTCCTCGGGCGCTTACATAGCTGCTCACTGCTCCACCTGGATCTATCTCAGGTGTGATGAGTTGAAAGCAGATAACTAATTTTGCTATTGTATGGAAACATACAGTGATGGCAATCTCAGACTTCACTTCCCAGTTAGAATTGTTGCAGATTTTTAGAACTCATCTCAAATACATCTCAGTCAGCTTAGTTTCCAAGGATTATAATGTGCAAGAAATGAGAGACCTTTGAGAGGGCTTGGTGACCACTGAAAAAGAATTGTGACTGATGGGTGACATAAAAAGGCAATAAAATGGAGACATTAAAAAAAGACATTGTGCCCCCCCCCCCCAAAAAAAGCACAAAATTTATTGCAATTTATTTAAAGTTACATATGTGTGTGCGAACATGTGAGTATCAGTTCAGTGTGATTTATCTTCAACTAGTTTCTAACAGTCACAGTGAGGTACAAGCGTTAGAAATGATGGCAGGTGGTGATTCAGACCTCGTCTACTTTATTATAAATATTGTTTAAATAGGTATTTTTTCTGTTTGTGCAAAACAAAACAAAAAAAACATAAACTTATGTCCTCATATTTAAAAATACAAACAAAGCCCCTCAAAAAAATGCTACAACAACAACATTTAAAATTAAAGAACAATCTTAGCATGACTCTCCTTTTTTTATATGATTAAATTTTTTTCTTTATTATTAACCCTTTACGCACAGGATAAGCATACATGCCAACCATCCAGATTTGGGTGGGACAGTCCCAGATTTTGCACCACCTATCCTGCATCCTGTATAAGGAGCAGTGGGACCCCCAAGTGACCCACATTTGACCAAAGCTGGCTTGGCTTACCTGTTTATGTTGCGTCTATGTGAAGGGAGGGACAGAGGGGCTGTTTCATGGACTTCCTGCCACAGCAGGTTGATGACACTGTATATAAACCATACTAGCTGCAAGGCACAGCTTCTCAGCTTTCAGACAAAAAGAGTAATGCAATCTTCAAGTGTGATCTCAGATAAAGTTTAGCTCTACGGCTTACTGTAAGACTGTTCCACCTTTAGGTAAACATAAAATACAGATTTTATGTTGTGAATTTAGTAAAATACACTTCAAATGCCTGGAAAATACAAAGATTTGAGTATACAGGTAATCCCCGATTTACGAGCGAGATCCGTTACAACGAGGCGCTCGCAAACCGGAAATCTCGTAATTTGGAACGGCCGCCATTTCTCTCGTAAATCCGGAAATCCGCTCGTAAATTGGAACGGTTTTCGCTAGCGCGCCTAAAAACACTCTATTTTCATCTAAAAACTACTTTTGAGTGCATAAAAATGATCGGAAACGTGTGTTTATATGCTTAACTAACTAACTGTAGTGAAAAAACACATGAAAACTCAGTATTTTTTTCGTTTTTTCCAAAAATGTGCAGCTCGTAAGTCTGGGACCTCGCAGATCAGAGCGCTCGTAATTCGGGGACTACCTGTATTTGAGTATTATTTGAGTAGTATTTGAGTAATATTTGAGTAGATTTGAGTATCTCTTTACATGCTGCCATTAGGATCAATCATCACACGTCATAACCTGTCTTTTCACATGTATGCAGACGATTTACAAATCTATCTGCCAGTCACTCCCAACCCCTCACTCAGTTCAAACACTCTTGTCAACTGCTTAAATGACATTAAGCACTGGCTCTCTCAAAACTTCCTCCACCTAAACACAGATAAAACTGAATGCATTTTGTTTGGTGCACCTGATGACACCAGCAACATCCTTCCCAGTCCCAGTGTTGGTTTTCCCCTCCCCCACTTCAACTCGGTGGTCAGAAATCTTGGAGTGCAGCTTGACTCCAATTTAAAGTTTGATAAACAGATCAGTTCTGTTGTCAAGACCAGCTTCTTTCAGCTCCGTCTGCTCTCCAAAGTCAAGTCATTTCTTAGTCGTGGTGATCTGGAGAAGGCCATCCATGCCTTTGTGACCTCCAGACTTGATTATTGTAATGCTTTGTATCTTGGCATTAATCAATCCTCCATCTCCCGTTTACAGCTTGTACAGAACTCTGCCGCGCGCTTTTTGACCAACACACGAAAATATGAACACATCACTCCTGTCCTGTCCTCTCTACACTGGCTCCCAGTTCAGTTCAGGATACAGTTCAAGTTGCTGCTGTTTGTTTTCAAAGCTCTGAATGGACTTGCTCCCCTCTACATCTCAGAACTTCTGAAAGTCCATCAGCCTGGCAGGGACTTACGATCTGCCAGTCAACACCTGCTGGAGGTGCCTCGCTCGAGGTACAAGCAATGGGGAGACCGGTCATTTTCTGTTGCCGGCCCAAAAGCCTGGAACAGCCTCCCCCTTGAGCTGCGTGCCACCTCCGATCCGACTCTGTTCAAAACCAAACTGAAGACCCACTTGTTCAAAAAAGCTTTCAGTGTGTAACTTTTATTATTTTGTATTTTAGTATGTAGCATCTTTATTTCAATTGCATTTTTATTTCCACTTGTTCAAAAAAGCTTTCTGTGTGTAACTTTTATTACTTGTGTTATTTTAGTATGTAGCATTTTTTATTTCCATTGCCTTCTTTTATCGCTGTGGTTTCTTATTCTATTTTCATTGATTTATTGTTCCCGTTTATTCTTCTTTTTATCCTGTTAAGCACCTTGGTCAATGCAAGGCATTGTGGAAGGTGCTATACAAATAAAGTTTATTATTATTATTATTATTATATATATTTTTTCAAACTTTCTAGAAGGGTTGTCCCCAGACACCTCAAGGATTTCTTCACGTTGCTAATTCTCGCAAATAGCTAATGTTGGCAGGGGCGGTTGTTGGCGGTTAAATATGTTTTCCAGGAAGTGGATTAAGTAAAAACGCTCTCATTTTAAGCTAAATGAAACTTTACGTCTGTGTACATCACCTTCATACAACTTATGCAAAGGCTATCGGTCCAAAAATTAAAAAGCAGAGTCCATGTCAGCTAGAAAAAACATTTGGCCAATGAAGCCACTCCCTGTCTTTATGGACTTCCAAAAATACACAAAGAAGATACACCTCTCAGACCCATTGTCAGCAGCATGAACTCAGTGACAAACAATGTTGCTAAACATCTGGCTGGTATTTTAGCTCCTCTTGTTGGAAATACACCTCATCATATTAAAAACTCCATTGATTTCACCAACAAAGTTCAACATTTGAAGCTAGCCCCGGGAGAAACTCTTGTATCGCATGATGTGACTTCTCTTTTCACGTGCATACCCATTTCTGAAGCAGTAGAAATCGTCAGAAAACGACTTCTACAAGACAAGGATTTGGACAAAAGGACCAACTTCACCCCAGATCACATCTGCACCCTGCTGGATCTCTGCCTCTCCACCACTTATTTCAAGTTTAACGACAGTTTTTACAGACAGAAACACAGCTGTGCCATGGGATCTCCAGTGTCACCCATTGTTGCCAACCTCTACATGGAGGAAGTGGAACATAGAGCCCTAAACTCCTGTGAGGGAACAGCGCCAAGCCATTGGTTCCGATATGTGGATGATGGGTCCAAATCCAAACCAAGGAAGCGCTCACCAGACACATTAACTCGGTCGACAACAACATAAAGTTCACCAGAGAGGATGCAAACGAGAACAAGCTGCCTTTTTTGGACTGTTTGTTTCACATGGAAAGAGAGGACAGTCTCAACATTGAAGTTTACAGAAAACCAACCCACACAGACCAGTATCTTCTGTTTGACTCTCACCATCCACTGGAACACAAACTCTCTGTCATCAGAACTTTACAACATTGGGCCTAACAGATCCCCATAAAGTCAGAAGGGAAGGAAAAGGAACACAAACACATCAAAAAATCTCTCCAAACATGTGGATATCCTAAGTGGGCTTTTGTCAAGTCAGCGAAGAAATTGACAAAACACAATAATGAACAGAAAAAGTCTAACAGATGGAAAAACATTGTCATTCCTTATGTTGCTAGAGTCTCAGAGAATTTCAGAAGGATTTTTAACAAACACAACATCCCAGTACATTTCAAACCCAGCAGGACTCTCAGACAGAGGCTGGTCCACCCTAAGGACAAAACACACACAAACAGAGTGGTGTAGTTTATGCGGTCCAGTGCAGCGAGGACTGTCCAGACCTCTACATTGGGAAACTAAACAGCCCATTCACAGAAGAATGTCCCAACATAGGAGAGCCACCTCCTCTGGACAAAACTCAGCTGTTCACCTCCACCTCACGGACAAGGGACACTCATTTGAGGACCAGAATGTTCACATTTTGGACAGAGAACACAGATGGTTTGAGAGGGGTGTGAAAGAAGCTGTGTATGTTAAAAGGGAAAGGCCTTCTCTTAACCGAGGGGGGGCCTCAGGTTCCAACTTTCAAAAACATATGGTGCAGCTTAGGTCTGATTCCCAGATGGTTCGCACCTGATGAGAAGAGAGGAGCCTTGTCTGTGAATTAGACTAACAAAGACTTTAAGAAACCTCTACTGTTAAGGGGTGATGTTGTGATTCGTCAATTTGCATAGGAGGTGTGTGTTATCTCAGGTATGTGCATGTGCTAGCTCAGCTTTCAATTTACATAGGTTTGTGGGTGTCACCTCAGCCTGTTTATAACCTCACTCTAGCCGTTTTCGCATTGCACGGCCCTCAACGGCCCGGCCCGCCCCGCCTTCAAACCCGGGTTCCTCATGTTTGCATTTTCCTTTTCCGCCCCGGGTCCGCCCTCATTTTGGAACCATCTCCACTGTGGTTCTGATCGGGCCGGGCTCCCGAGCCCAGTTTGACGTGATGGACTGATCACATTTGATTCGTTGTTTGCAGCAGGGGCTGGACTCGTTCTAACAACAACCTCAGCGCAAGCTTAATTTCATTAAAATTTAACTACAGAAACCCCTAAAAAAATTGTTAGCTGAATTAGTTTTTCTGAGTTTAATTTTTGTTAATAACTGATTACAAATCAGCTTATGTTAGAACGTAAATAACACGAAGCGCGCACCCATTTCCGCCTTTCAGCGCGACCTGAATGTCATTAAAATATAACTAATATTGTCTAACTCTTGCGCGCAGCCAGGGTTTTAAAATATAACTAATAATCTCTAACTCCTACGCGTAGCTAGAATGTTAAGAGGGGTGATTCCTTTATAGGTAAAGTGGACTCCTAAAAAACCAATCCGCCGCTGTGGCTCAGAGGGATCGCGCTCGGCTATTACACTCTACATTTTATCTTGACCCGGGGAAGCGGGTTCGCTTCCCACCTGGTACAAGTAATTTTACTTTTTTCTTTTATTGGAGTAAATAAAAAGGAGTTTGTTTGGTTAACACAACTCCTTTTTATTTACTCCAATAAAAGAAAAAAGTCAAATGTTATTTACGTTCTAACATAAGCTGATTTGTAATCAGTTATTAACAAAAATTAAACTCAGAAACACTAATATATATATTCAGCTAACAATTTTTTTTAGGGGTTTCTGTAGTTAAATTTTAAGGAAATTCAGCTAGCGCTGAGGTTGTTGTTAGAATGAGTCCCGCCCCTGCTGCAAACAACGAATCAAATGT
>JBBPBX010016910.1:0-23246 GCA_038048925.1 Garcialebias charrua | reverse complement strand
GAATAAGAGAGTCTCTTATGACTTATTGTGTTTTGATTCTAAATTATGTAATAAAATAGTGTTAATGTCTTTTTACTGAGAGTATCAGTGAAAAGGTGTCACTGGGACATATCAAAGAGACGAAGGTGTATTAGAGAACCCCGTCTGGTTCACTACATCTGTGATTTAGACTATTTTTAACTTGATACTGCCAGAATCTAATATTAACAGTCACAACCAGGTTCTTAGTAAATGTCTTAACTTTAAAACCAAGCCTTAAATAAAATCTTAAAAGTGTTGTACTACTTGGTGTTGAACTCAGGTTCCAAAAAGTTTGGATGGTTTATAACAAGTAAATAATCAATGATTTGCTGAATTTAAAACTATTTACTGATCAGTAAAAAGTGCAAAGGCAACATAACAAACTGACAATAGTTTAATTTAAAAATAAACGTTTAAAAATGGAGAAAAAAGGAAACAAAAGATTGGAAAAGCTAAATAATGGGTTATATTCTCTTCTTTTTTGGAGTTTATTTATGATGGACAGAAAACAAATGGAAATCTAGATACACACTAGTCTAATGCAGTGGTTCCCAACACTGGTCCTTGAGGAACACCATCCTGCATGTTTTAGTTGTTTCTCTGCTCCCACACACCTGATTCAGTGGTTTAATTACTTCCTTAAGTTTGGCAGAAGCCTGTTAATAACCCTTTCATTCAAATCAGGTGTGTTGGAAGAGAGGAACAACTAAAACATGCAAGATGGTGTTCCTCAGGGACCAGGGGCCTCATGTATCAAAAACCTGCGTGGATTTCCTACTGAAAAGTGACGTACGGTGAAATCCAGAAAAGTGTCTACGCACAAAAAGATCCAGATTTATCAAACTGTGCGTACACCTGAATCCACGCACATTCCTTTTGTACATCACAATTGACGTGGAACTGAGCGCACGTGAGACACCTCCCCTGACACGCCTACATTTACATATGTTAAACAGATGCAAATTACTTCCTGCATGTGTGAAGGACATGTTTGTTTGATCCCTGCGCGATCAGAAATGATTTCTAGATTCGGGAAAATAATGAATTCAATATAATATGAGTGAGGACAAACATCCTAAGTAAGAATAGTAATAAAATGTGTTCATCATGCAAAGAACGAGTGATTGTCGGTATTTGTGTGCGCGCGCACCCTGCTGTGGTGCGCGAACCGGCTCATTCATTCATTCTGTGTGGAAATATTAACTTTGCGCACGAGTTTATTACCATTATTACTGTAAACACAGAGGAACTTACTTGGATGTTTGCTAGAACATAGATCTTTGTTTATGTAGATGATGTGAAGAAACGAGTCTGTGCGTCTTGGTGGAGACTTTTCATGACATGATGTTGGAGTCTCCAGACGCAGCGCGCGCCCCGCAGCCCTGTGCGCAGTCTGTCTGTGAAGCTTTTGCTCTCCTACAAGTTATATAAGGTGTACTTTCACGTGTCATTTTGGAGAAATCTACAATAAACGCAGATAATGAAACACCTCCAGCTGCCGTGTCGACACCGGTGAGGGTGCGCGCGCGCTCCAAGCGCGACCACTCAGCCTTTGGAATCATATGGATGAGACCATTCCATTGGACATGATCCGGCTTTGTGTGGACTGGACTGCACAGTCCCGATCGACCTGCAGCTCCCTCTGTGGAACAGTTTGACCGCTGCTTCTGTATGCACGCGTGATGCACGGCTCCCCAGAGCGCAGCAGTAGTGCCAAACTGGAAAATTATTATTTCTGAAAACGGCTGATAAGCCATATCCTAGATCGGAAAACTATATCTGTTTCTAAATAAATGCTCTGCGTGTTACACTATTTATTATAACCTCCAGTAAGGCTGAATGAATCCGTTCCTGTTAAATTTATTTTTGGCACAACGTTGCGCGTCCTTTATTTCACTGCGTCATGTGGATGTAATACTTGTTAATCGTGTGTTTGGAGGGAATATTAATCATTTTCACATCTTGAACTGTTAATAATAATAATAATAATAATAATAATAATAATAATAATAATAATAATAATAATAATAATAATAATGAATTCAATTTATAACGCACTTTTCATTAATGGAAATCTCAAAGTGCTACAAGGTGCAACATATTTGAATGTCAATAAGACAAATAATAAAACAATTAAAATCAACAACAGTATCAACTCAGATCAAAAGTAGAATCATGAGGAGGAAGAGTATGCTCGGTTGAAAAGAAAGGTCTTCAAGCCGCTCTTAAAGTCAACCACAGACTGTGGGGCTTCAGTTTCTCTGAAACACCTGTAAGTGTCGCCAAAGGAACAAGAACCACAGAAACGTGCGTACGCCTGCTCGGGAGCTTGCGTGGATATGTACCTGGATGCGCATATATTCACGTTCAGTTCAGTTTTGATACATACGGGCTTTTGCGTGGGAAGTGACGTGCGCAATGTTTTTGTGCGCACGCATGGTTGATACATGAGGCCCCAGGGTCCTGGATCCTGAATTGATCAAAATGTAAAGTAAAATGTAGCAGAGGGACTGTCTGGTTTTTAAAAATATTCAAAATTTGTGGAGGCATCAGCAAAGGTTCAAAACATGTGCAGGTTTGTGGAAGTATACATCGACATTCAGATATTTTCTTGACAGAGAAAGCTTTGACTTCACTTGTTTCTGCACGCACCACCTCTGCATAACTATTAAAATAGCATGGGTGCCAAACTGATCTACTTGTTGTGAATTTGACACGAGATGAACCAAAAATTAAATATGTTAGACGTAGAGCTGTTGGGTAGCCGAAATTCCATGTCAGGCAAAAACAGAAAAACATCTAAATTTACGGCAGCACAAGTAATTGGTTTCCCACGTCCCTAAACGCTCACACAGAGACCATTACCGGGCGCGCAAAAGTACTAATAGGGTTATTCTGACACTCCGTTTGCACAAAGCCGATTTCATGCAGCTGCATGGGCTTTTTCCAAGCATCATCAGGAGGATAGTTTGAGCGCTGATAAAGCTGCGATGTGCTCAGCTGTCCATGTTCACGTCTGCAGCCAACTCTAATCAAGTGTGAAGAAAAGGGCTGATGCAACACTTTAGTTTGGGTTTAGTTTCAGACCTGTTGATGGCCTTAGACTCTAATTCAGAATATATATATTAGTGGTGTCTTGATACAGATACTGGTATTGGTGTCTGGTCCGATACCAATCTCAAATACTAGTACTTGTGCTCATTAAAACAAAAACGATATCCAGGACCAAATACCACTTTTATGCCTGGTGTTGTCATTTCCTCTTCCTCTTTACAAGTAACTGAGGACAAATGATTAAAAAAAGTTTATAATTTAGATATATTTTAAGATAAACATGTGACATTAAGACAGCAGATTGTTCATTGTGTTTTTAATAAAAGAAGTGTGCTTCTAAAGTCATTGTGTAATGTTTTAGTATTCATTAACTACGGTACTTGGTATCAGTACTCAGGTTCAGCAAGTACCCAAGTTCTTACCTTGATGCATGCTCAATAATCCAGGTAGAAAAAATCTAAAAAAGCTAAGTCTGATCCTCTGGACATTCAAAAAAAAAAAAAGCAAAAAAAAATTGTAGAAACGTTTCGTCTTTCGTCCGAAAGACTTCCTCAGTCTGAGAAGCTGTATTCAGCTCAGTCTTATAAATAGCACCCTCTCACAGTGGATCAACCAGTTTGCTGATGACAGCCGAAACCAGCTGCTCACATGATCAAGGAGGACCATCAGCCTAACGATGGATCGTTAGCACCCTGATGGTTGTTTGCTATTCACCCATATACACTATATACCCAAGTTCTTGTGTTTGATCTAAAAAAAATAGTATAGGAATACCTCTAATATATATATATTTTTTAAGTGTTTTATCGTGTAATATGTTGTTTCAATTGTATTTTGAAATTGAAATAGATCAAGTTGCATTGCAATCTGGATTACATTACAAATGCAATATTGCCCCTTTTTATTTAAACAAAGTGTCCATTTATCTGTCAAATGCTAATATTTATTCCTCTTAGCTGTTGCTCCAATCATATTTGTTTCAGCCTTGGTGGTACTGCCTCAGGAAGAAAAAAAAACTTTAGAAACTCATCTTTCCAAGAGCTTCAGGTCACTCCATCATTAGAGCAACATTTTTACTGCAAGTGCCCCTTTTCATGTGTACGGTAGCCGCTTGCTTTTTTTTCTCCTAGCTAATCAATTAGCTGTCAAACCCAGGTTATAGATTTATCTTTTTAAAACCTGTAGAGACATATTCACTGACAGCAACAAGTTCATCCAGTTTGTTAATGACCTGGCTGTAGTTGTTTGTTTTTTCTTTAAGATAGGAGGACCTTGCTGCACCTTTACTCAGTGCTTTCATTAATCGCTTTGTTCATTAATGAGTCTAAGAATAATTATTTACATTGCCTTCTAGAAGCAACTTTAGGAGACATAAAGACTAACATCCTTGCAGCAATTTAGACCAGGTTTAAATGTTATTGTGTAGTTAAAGACATATTTCTTGAAGTTATGTAGAAAATTTACAGGAATAATGTCAAATTCTGACCAGATTGATGAGCTAAAGGCTAGTCATATCAAACAAAGACTAAAGTGGATAGATGTCACTTTCATACTACTACTATGCAAAAACTACTACTCAGGACAGTATTACACTTTTATTATTTCATTTTATGCTTATGTTTATTAAATGTTTTAGTGTTTAAATGTTTACTGTTGCACCGAGGGACAGAGAGAAATGCAATTTCAATCCTGTGTATGTACTGTACATATTGCAGTTTTGACAATAAAGTTGACTTTGACTTTGATGTCCTCTTAGTACAACAATTGTCACGATCCTTAAGGTTTGAACCCAAATGCAGGCAGGATGATTTAAGCAGGAGTTCTTTTTAAACTAAAAATTATTTATTTTTAAACAACACAAAACAAAAGGCTGGTGTGGCAGCAAAAACTTACATATGGTGATCAGGCAGGCAAACAGGACGGGTACAGATTCAAGTACAAACAGGCACAGAGGAGGACCGTGTTGTCTGTGATAACAGAAACAGAAACAATGACCGGACTGATTGGAGGTGGATGGCAGGAGTTTAAATACAGAGCTGAACAGGTGCAAGGAATGAAGGCTGATTGTTGAGCTGAGGCTGAGTGGGGTGTGGTGAACTGTTGACTGACAAGAGTGGCTGTGAGCAATGACAGATGGGTGATAAGCAAAACACAGTAGGGAAAAACAAACAATGGCATGAGGGGCAGAAGGAGTGAGCAGATGAGGGGTCAGCAGAGCAGGTGAACAGGTGAGTGGAATCAGGGCTGAAAACAATGGCAGAAACCATGGAGAGGTGTACAGGTGAACTAGATGAGGGCTGATTGTAGACTGGGCAGAAAAGGCATGGTGCAGGGAGACAGGAGCTGAGGAAGGGTGACAGGCATTACTGGGGTGAATGAAGAAAACTAAAGGCAGGACTGTGGACAGAAGGCGCAAACAACAGAAAGGGGTGAGTGTGGGACAAGTTCAATGGGAGGGGGGGTCAGCGGGGTCACTGACCGTGACAATAATAGTCTCAAAAATGTCATAAGCCCCTTTCATAAATCAAACCCGCGCTATTCCCGCACAGATCAGTCCGGATTTAACCCTCCCCAGGTCATTCATAAGACAACAGTTGAAGGCGGGCATGTCCCGCTCAAAGAAACGTGTTCATATGATCAGCTGCAGCGCGGCTTCAAAGAGGCGTGGAGCTGAGCAGAACTGAACCGCAACATATTTTTTGTGGGACAGATGTGTACAAGTTGTCGTGTCGTGTTATTTTAAATATTTCCTCAGTAATAAATAAATGGGACAGCTGGCTGCGCGCGCACACACACACACACACACACACACACACACACACTCAGCGCGCTGCGCCGCTGCTAGAGGGGGAAAAACAGCGAAACTAGCTTACAGTCGTGTCGTGTTATTTTAAATATTTCCTCAGCAATAAATAAATGTACGCGCGCGCGCACACACACACACACACACAAACGTGTTCACGAGACCCCAAATAGAACCTATTCAAACTCACACGCACACACACTCAGCGCGCTGCGCCGCTGCTAGAGGGGGAAAAACAGCGAAACTAGTTTATACAGTGGTTTCGTGTCATTTTTAATATAAATCTGCCTGTTGACTGCGGTCGCACACTGATGGCATCTGTATTCTGAGCGCGGATCGTGCGTCTTGCATTCAGAAGTGGGTCTGCGCTGATACTATCAACCGTGGCGGGTCAGAGGGGGATCAAAGGCGAGTCAATTTAATCCGCCAAACCGCTTTTGCGTGTTTTCTGACTGCTCGTTGGAGGCTTGAACACGCATAAAAGCCGGACCGACCTGTCTTATGAAAGGGGCTATAGTAGTTTATGTGAACAGTAAATGATAAACCTTCAGACTATTGTAGTGGACCAGATCCCTGGTCACTGATACACGTTTTACATGTCTCCGAACTATATTTGAAACACCTCTCACTCATTCCTGCAGAGAGACATTTTACCACTATTTTATTTTAATAATTTCAATCAAGACACAAATCAGAAAAGACTTCCTGTTGATTTGTGTTAATTCAGACTTAATTCACAGAATAACTTTGTCATTTTATGATAATTTGTTATTTGCAATGAGCAGTCACTCTTTAATGTGCTGGTATATATTTTTCAATGTGCCTTAGACCAAAGAACTCTGCTAAAGGTGAATTAATGTCAAGCTAAACTTTTAGATTTGTTTAGAAATGAGAAACAGCTTTAATCAAGTATTTGGCGTTTAACTGTCTGTCTTCTCCTAAAACAAAGTCTATCTGTTTTTCTAAGCTGACCTTCATGCGTTCCGTCTCTCTCTCACTAGCCAAACAAGCCAGTGAGAGAATTGAACGTAACGCTGCTCACACTCTCTTCTTAAGAAGACACATCCTGTCTGAGCAGAAGAGTCTGCGGATGAAAACTGAACTATGAGTTTGTCATCTAAGAACTGATGGATCGTCTGGTCAACACGCTAATGACCCCGTCATCAGTTAAAAGATTTATAACATGCCGGTTATAAATCTCCATCTGAATGAATTTTCCTCCAAGGAAAGTTTTATTCTGAAACACCAAAACCAGGAAATGCTGTTTACTTCGGTTCGAGTCGAGGCAGACGTCTGGAGACGCTTAGAACGGTAAACGAACTGACCAGTTGGACCAACTGGGGATTGACCGTCTTCATGAGGTAACAAAGTCGTCAGATGCTTTGCCAAGGGTACCAACGTTTAGCTGAGATTGGCTGGGGAACTGCCATGTTTTCCTGGTTAAACTCACGTCAAGATAACTCCCTGACTCTTAACTTCTTTTCCTCTTCCAGCCTCCTCCTAAACTTTCTCCTTAAACTTAAAGTTAAATGTGCTTGCAAAAACAAGTTAATAAGACCCATGACTTGTATTCTGTTGTTCCTATGTTTAAATCTGCTGAAAGTTAGTTATAGGAAACCTGATCGACCAATCCATGTAAATATGTTGTGATTGTAATTTAATGATTTGTTAATTAAATGATTCATCTCCTGGTGAATCAACATAAGTTAACGTTTCATGTCTTTACATCTCACCACCAAGTCACAGAATTTATTGAATATTAATCTGAAAAAGATGAGAACCCGTGAAATTACTAATCTGACCTCACGAGTGTTAGATAAGTAATTAATTAAATTAGAAGTGTGTCAGTTAACACTGGCCTCATTTCTTACACTATTGGTTCCCAAAGTTTGTCATCGGGGGTTCATGAAACATTAAGGGGATCCTTAAATTGTCTCCAAATAACAAGTTAGATTTTAAACAGATTGTAAATGGTGGATTATTACCATAATTCAGAATCAGAACAAACTTTATTATCATTGTACCAAAAAAACAGTGAGATTATGTTTGTACAGTTGCTGCTGCTACTGGAGCGCAGCCCCTTATCCTTTTTCAGAATACATTTTTAGATAGAAAGGGGGAATAATTCATGAGGATGGACAGTGACATTACAAAAAAGACTATTCACACCTTGTCCTATCAGGACATGATTTACAACATCAAAAAGCTCAATGGGATTAACCTGCCTAAATAAAGGTTTGTTACGTTGAGGAGCTGAGTGCAACCCCGAGAAACCTCCTCCGGGTCACATGACCTGCCTCCAGCTCCACACGTCCACCCCCAGTCTCAATCTCCCTCAGAAATGGCAACTCATACTAAATAAATCAAAGAAACCTGAATTACGTTTTATAAATTGTATTAAAGTAAAGGCAGGAAAAGGTTACAGTTTACAGCACTGGCTCTCTGATATGATCAGCATCTGGAAGAGAGAGAGATGTCCAGTGTCATTACTAATTTATGGGGTCTAGACCCCGCCCTTCACTGAAGGGGAGCTCCTCCTGTCATGTGTATGAGGGGGCGTAACTAAGTGTGATCTCAGTGGATCTTATGTGAATTGATGCATGTGGAAACCATGGGCCAGTGCATTAAAGCCTTTCTACGTGATGTAGCAAGCAAAATAAACTCTATTCCTTGACCGATATTGAATCCATGGGAGACTCTTTTTAGAGCTGCTGGTCCAGTTTAACCCAGTCAGAACCGGGTCATAATTTCATTATTTTCCCGTCTCTGAGTAGATCAAGAACCCCAGGACCAGTCTACATAAATATCTAACAACTCCCCCTGGTTCGAGGAGCCCAGAGGGTTTCCTCGAATAAAAACTCCCAATTCAATATCGTCAGATATGGAAGCAATTAATCAATTTCCTCTGAGTTAATGTAAATCTATTCCTTATATGTTGGCGGGTGATGTCTACAGGCTATAGTGTGTGACCTGGCCCTCCCAACAGGTCAAATAAGAAGCCAGAGCTGACGGCTAGCGTGTGACCTGCCAGCCTCAGGTCGCCTGACTCAGCCCTGGTTATCTGCCTAGGACTTCAACATCTCCCTTGGTGTGGTGCATATAGAACATTATGGAAAATTCTAACATGGTCCAAGTCAGAGTTCAAACATATGATTTAATGATTGCAGAAGACGTTCTAATGCAAGAAAGCGTTCTTATCTAGGGATGTTAATCAGTTTTAAGACTCTGATTCTTCTCTTTTTGACTCCACAGGCAGGCATGGTCCAGGTTTATCCATCTGAAAAATAATTTTGTTGTGCCCCCTTCCCCTTCACCCAGGCAATACCCAATTTATTAAAAAAGAGTGCTGTCAGTGTTTAACCTGTCACAGCAGAAAAATGTGTTTGTGTATTTAAAACCGACCTAAACATTTAATGTGTTTGCATATTGTATGTATATAACAGAACCTCCCAACTCCCCCTGGTGATCTAAAATAAAAACATATTACCAATTAATTGTCAAAACTATAAACATGTTTAACCAACCCTTGCAGTCCCAATTAAGATTAAAAAATGTCTTAAGTTTACCCCTTGTAAAATCTATATTCTAAAACCCATATTATATGAATCAATCTAATCCAGCACCCAGTTTCCGGATTCCCAGCATGGCAGTACCGGAGTCAGCTGTGAAAAATCATTAATTCATAGAAAAACTTAAAAAGCCAAATTCATCTTCGCAATGGCACCATCTAAAGGCACATAATTTCATCAGGACCTGCTCTTAAAACTGTAAGAACTTTTACATGAAAATCATCAAATACTCAAATCATCAAGTTATCATTAAAAGGTAATATTTAACATGTAGCATAAACTGTAAACATTAATATGTAAGCCACCCCATTAGCGCCACAGAAATAGTAAGTGCATCAATAATCTCATCTCCCAAAGTAGTTTGAGAAGACCAGTCACTTAATGTTGAGTCAACATTCAAATCAACCACAATTCTGAAGTGCACATCTGTACCTAATTGTCAAAATTCACCCACACTTTAGCTTTATATTAAGTCCATCACCTCTGTGTCTGGCTTCATTCCTGTTAGGTTTTAATCCATTACTAGGAAATTCCAATTAGTTACAACACCCAGAGGTACACACCAAAAACCGTTGGTTACGTACTGTAACCCCAGATTATATGAATGCAGGCGGAGCCCTTTAAGCCACGCCCTAGTGGGTTTACCCCTGCGCTTCGCGCCAATCACTGAAGACTTCTAGTCCACGCCCACCTGCCGTGGGCCCCGCCTCGGTCTGCTATATATTCTGTTGCTGACCGAGAATCGGCTCCCAATAAGGTAAAAAAAAAAATCACCAAAAGAGCCAGAGAGGCCCAGGGGCTTAAAGGGCTCCGCCTGCATTCATATAATCTGGGGTTACAGTACGTAACCAACGTTATATTTCATGCAGGCTGTCGCCCTTTAAGCCACGCCCTAGTGGGTTAAAGGCGAAGCAGGATATGGTCCATGCCTCACTGGGTCTGACTGGAACCAACAACCTGGCAACCGCCACCCTTACTGAAGGTACTAGCAGGTGCGCAACCTGATACTGATGGTGAAAAACAACATCAGTAGAAAAACAGAGTCAGAAGCAGGAACCACACGTTCGACTGACTCAGCTGTACGGTGTCGTCCATCAATAAAGACAGAAACGACTGTGTCATTTAATCAATAGTTTCATTGATAATGAAAGTTTTTACTCCGTTGCAACCTTGAGGACCGAAATGTCAAGGAGGAGCTGGAGACATCTCGCAGATAAAAACGGATAATGGAGTTACTGACGACCAGGAAGCTGCAGAGCAGATATCCTGTACCGACAGACCGTTGACCAAGGCAGTGGAAGCCGCCATTCCTCGAGTGGAATGAGCTTAAATGCCCTCGGGAGGCTGTAGCCCAGCAGAACTGTAAGCCTGGGAGATGGCCTCACACAACCAATGCGACAACCGCTGAGGGGTCAAAGGTTGACCCTGAGAGCCTTCTCTGAAATGTACAAAAGTTTATCAGATTTATGTATTGCAGCTGTGCATCCTACATAACATCTGAAAGCTCGAACCGGGCAAGCAAGTGAAGCTGTTCCTCCTCTGGTTTAGAGTGAGGAGGAAGGCAAAACCCGTCCAGTGTGATGATCCTGGACTTGAATGAAGACGTTATGACCTTAGGCGTGAATGTTGGAATAGGCCTAAGTTCAGCAGAACTCCCATCTCCTTGTATTTTTAAGAAGGAAGGAGAAACTGACAGTCCAGAAAGGTCACTTACTCTTTCAGCTGACGTAAGAGCCAACAGAGCCGTTTTAAATGACAGGAACTTTAGTGGAACCTCATTTAGAGGCTCAAAAGGATCCTTAGTTAGTGCGTTCAACACAGTAATCAGGTCCCATAGAGGAGCCAAGGACCGTGAAAACTGGCCTAAGACGGCGAACACCCCTCAAAAAATGTTTCATTAGGGGATGATTGAACACGGTTCTATCATTAAACCCCTCATGACATGATGAAATTGCTGCAGCATACGTTAATGGTGCTGAAAAGCCAAATTTCTGTCTAGCAATAGTTGTAAGAAAGACAAAATTGGACCCAAGTGACATGAACATGGGTCCAGATGTGTGTCCACGCACCAGTGCTGAAAAGCAGCCCACTTTGAAGCATAAACAGTTATTGAAGACTGTGCATGTGAGCCCTGAATGGTTCCAATGACATCTTTAGAGAACCAAGGTTTTCTAGACGCTGTCGTTCAGCATCCAAGCCCACAGATGCTGGCCTAATACCGGAGGGCTCCTTATTGCACCCCCTGCCTGCAGTAGAGCATCGTCTCTCCAAGGAGGTCTCCAGGAGCGGCCTGTCAGCTGCTGCAGGATGGAAACCATGGTGTGTTCATGCGCTCTGGAGCAATCAGAACGACTGATACTCCCTCCTCTCACACTCTTTCCAGCAGTGTTGATAGCAGAGGAACTGGAGGGAAGCATAACTCAATACCCTTGGCCACGGATTGTGAGCAAAGCGTCCATCCCCAAGGGGGAGGGGGGGTCGAGGGGACTCAGGGAGAACAGGGTGCACTGTGATTTCTCTTGCGTCGCAGACAAATCACTTCCCCCCAAACCTGGTCCAGATTTTAGGCACCAGGTCCGGGTGTAACGTCCGATCTCTGTCCAGAGACCCCCCCCTCTCGACATGATGTCGGCACCTCTGTTTAGCACACCTGGGATGTAAACAGCCCTCAGTGATCTGAGGTGAACGTTTGCCCAGCAGAGCAGCTCTGTTCGACATTAGCGGCGTCTCCATACCTTCTCTTTCCACCTCTCTTAACACAGAACTTGTGTTGTGCGGGAGTTGTAGGCGGGACCACAACTCCCGCACAACACAAGTTCTGTGTTAATGTCGAACCGGTTAACACCATAGACTTTATATGCCTGTGGTTAACACAAACTCCTTTTTTATTTTATTTATCCAATAAATAAATAAAAGTTAAATAAGTTCAACCAGGTCAGGATCGAACCTGGGTCGTTGGAGCGGAAAGCAGACGCGCTTTCCATTGTGCCACCAAGGCATGTGGCTTTTTGCAGGTCTACTATATATTTAAAGGAACCGCCCCTCCTAAAATACTGGCTATGCGAATGCTACATCTATACTTATCACGCTATTACTAAATACGTATCACGTTTTTACTACATAGTATCATGTTTTTACTACATAGTATCACGTTTTTACTACATAGTATCACGTTTTTACTACATACGTATCACGTTATTTCTACATAGTATCACGTTTTTACTACATAGTATCACGTTATTACTACATAGTATCACGTTTTTACTACATACGTATCACGTGAATACTACATAAGCTCCAATTTTTTTTTCATGGATCACTGCAATACGCTTCCGTATAAAAGTGTGTCTCAGCTGAACTTTTCTTAATAAATGCACTTTGACGGTTAAAACATGGCAAAATGAAGCCGACAAAATAAAGCGGATTTAAAATTACACACTCACCCGCCCATAATGATGACAGAAACGCCTATTTATTTATTTTTATTCAAACCCGTTGTATTCTTCATCCTCTGTGTCGCTGGTGAAGAGTTCTGCCAACTCCTGAGGTAACAGTTCAGACCTCCAGAGAGAAGGAGGCCGTGCTGCCACAGAGTGAGTCTGAGCAGAGGAGGCTGCGGTCGGACACATGAGCTAGGAACGCTCGGTGGACTCCCTGGAAGTGTCAGAGCTCCAGGGATGAGGAGGCCGTGCTGCGACAGAGTGAGTCAGACTAGATGAGTCTGCTGTCGGGCACATGAGCTGGGAACGCTCTGTGGACCCTAGTGGCCGAAAGTGATACTGCTCCATTTTTTTCGGCAGAATGAATGGAAACGGTCATATCTCAACCAAAAATTTGTCTAAAAATATGGGGGGAAATCCATAAATATGTCGCTTCGCCGTATGAGTCACAAGACATGCAAATTAGGCAAAAAACTGTGACTTATAGGCCGAAAAGTATGGTACTTCAGCACAAGTTCAACAGCTTCCTTTAGGAAAGTATTTAGTTGTCAGAGTCAGATCTAGAAGCATTCTTGCGCTGTTTTACATGTCTGAATCAAGTCATTCATATATATATACAGTATATATATATATATATATATATATATATATATATATATATATATACTGTATCTATTATTTCTGAAGGAAGGTAATTAATGTATGGTGTAACATAGATGGAGGCCCATTAGTACCACAAGCAAGTCCTGCGGGACAAAGCACTCTTTCCAAACACATCATTAACTTAGATTTCCTGCAAAACTAACCTAATTTATTTATTAATATACTGTGCAAAACACTGTGTTTTGGAATCATAGGTTGCATAATGTGTATGCAGAACAAAAACATGCAGAAGATTTAGCTTCTTTTTATGAGCTGTACAAGTGATTTGATATTCATACAAAAACACCTATTGTTGTTGTTTTGTGTGGTGTGCTTCCTAAGCAAAGCCTTGGTCATGAATAGTTTTAGCTCCACTTTCTGTGTGCCGAAATCTGTTGCGGTCAGTGTAGAAAGCAAAATATTTGCCTGGAAAGACCAGGTTGGCTCGTTTTCAAGACAAATTTACCAGCAAATACTATATAAATGGATTCTAGGCCATTTGTTTCTTTCATTTTTTATTTGTTGCAACAGTTTGTAAGCACAGATTTTGACAAGGTCCGATGCATGGAAGAAAAAAAAAAACAAAGAATTGAATCTTCAGGCTTTTCACAATATAAAATGTAAAGATGGCTCATTTACGTAACAGATCAGGAGAAATCTGCTAAATTACAGCCGTGTAGTTCAAGCAGGGGGTTGTGGTTTCATTACAGAATGTCAGCTCGTGTCTGTGATATTACCACATGTTAAATCAAGCACTTCAGAACTGCAGAGTGAATCAAAACGAGAGCAGTAAAGCAGAGAGGTGCAGCGGTCTGACTTCCTGCTCTCAGCCACATGAGCTCTCCATTCAGAACATTAAAACAGGAAATGATTTAGAACTAAAATATGCTCGATAATTCATTTCTTTAACGGAGGATGCTGTTGAACGGGATGTGCGTATAATCTTTACATCTCACAGCCTCACGGATGAGTTCAGATCCACTGATTTGTCCCTCTCGTCTCACGCTCTGCTGATTGGATTAACCTCTTTAGCCATATGAAAACGGTCACTGCGATGAAGCAGGAACCATCCTTACTTTTTTATGCAGGACAATTAGAGCGCAATGAGTTGATTGAGGTGATAAAGACAAATAACCGCTGCTGAAAGTTCCTCTTTTTGTCTGTCTGCAGACCTGCAGCAGGAAATAAACTGAGCTTCAAAATAAATACATTTAATAAAGTTTTTAAAAAACACTGAGGGGTGTTTATGATGCATGCTTTCAGATTAAATCAATTTGTGTTAGCATGAATGGTGATTGTGTATATTATCTCTTGCATGTTTTTTTTTTTTTATATATTCAGTGTACCTTTTTATAGCCTGTTAAAGAAGAAAGGATTTAAAGTTTATACTTGCAAATGAGTCACTTTCTTTATTGAGCACATGTAAATCTTTTTAAGATGTTTGCCATTAAAATTGTTGTAATTTTTCAACCTGTGTCTCCATTAAAGACATAAAGAGCTGCTATAGAGTGTGAATACTGTAGTCTGCTGTGCTACTTGACATGATCCAACTGGATCATGTAGCTGCTCAGAGGACAAAAAAGTTGTTTTGCTACTCACTTTTCTCTTTTTGACATGCATACTGACCAACACATTAACTCTTTTAGGGCCCGTTGATTGCGACAGCCTTTACAAACGGATACCATTGAACAGGTGGCCGGCTGCCATCTCATCAGAGGTATTACATTTTATTTTCTGTGCATTTCTCTTCATTTGTTTGCTTTAGTCACCCCTGTCGAACTGTCAGAGCTGGAAGAAGAAGTGTGTGTGACGGTGTGTGTGTTGCCACCTCAGTAAAACGGACACAAAGCAGAAAACTCGATCATTCATACACGGATCGTGACAAAATTATGGTCAATTTGTGTGATTAACAACCGCACCAAAGTCACACACATACTACCAGCTCTTCATTTTTGTTCGGTCTATCTGTTAGAAGTGCTCATCTTGAAGGATGCTCATGATTTTATTTGGACAAATCACATCTCATCCCTACTATATGTCTTACAGCAGTTTGTGATTTATCTCCGTGCTGTCCCAGGAGCAGAATGTGCATAACATCTGTCAAAATAAATGTAAAATAAGCATTTACACGTGAAGCAGTTGATATTTTAAGATTTGTTTTGTTGAATCTTTATTATATGCATTTTGTGTAAGAAAATTGATTTGTAAATATATGAATCCCAGAAAAAGAGGGCTTTTACCTGCCTTCAGCTGCTTTTTGCAGCTGTGTAGCTCCATTTTATTGTATTTTTTTTATTTTTAGTTGAGCTTATCTTAGCCAAGTCTCCTGTCTATATTTTATGGACATGTGTCTAACAGGTGCTGTACAGGTAGACATAAATAAAATAATATACATAAAACTGCTACCATGGTACATGTTTGACTGACTTACTGTATAATAGAAATATGTTTACATAACAAAACAATGAAGCTTAGATTAGTGAAATATTTACATTCACCATTTCCAAAAGAATTACGGTAAATTATTTCTGAAATGATCAGTTCTGTTGTTTTAGCCCAACATGTGTTGAGAATCAGATTTCAAATCTACTATTGTTTTTTAATATAACTAGATCGGCCAAATTTATTTAACAATACAGTACTCAGAAAAAGAGACTATGATTGTTTTACCAGGTCTGAAAAGTAAAAGTCCTGTTGCCTTAGTTTATACAAGATGGGGACAGGCAGCACAAACGTGCAGTGATTTCTGGTTGACTAAGATGTTTACAGTAGTGTGAAATCAAACAAATGTGACGTTTACCAAGAAAGATTAATTTGACCTATTCAAGTGAGATGAATCAAATGCTATTTTTGAAATAAATAAATACATAAAAATTCAAAACCGTTTTAAAAGATGTTGATCCTGTCTACACAATCCCAGTTTTTTCCCATTACATTAAAATAAGTCTTTGTCCAAATGACAAGTAGAAACTTAAACAAAACCTCTGAAGTACTTCAGAACACCAGAACATTCACATTAACCACGTACCAAAGTACAGAGACAAAGTATTCATAGTTTGTCTGAAGACGTTCCTAAAACAACTGTCTTTTGTTTATTTTATTCTTATTGTTTTAGGCTTGGGCCACTAGGGAGCACAAGCCAGTGTATCTCTTGTGCCGGTCCCAAGCCCGGGTAAATGGTGAGGGTTGTGTCAGGAATGGCATCCGATGTAAAACTCTTTTACCAAAACCATAATGCGAGTTTGTCAAAGTGAAATCATACTGGATTGGTCGAGGCCTGGGTTAACAACAACCGCCACCGGTGCTGTTGACAAGCAGGGTGCCGGCAGAAATTGTGCTACTGTTTGTTGAAGACGAGGAGGGAAGTGTATCAGGAGACAGAGGAGAGAGGAAAGTGAAGAATGTAGGACTGAGGGTTGCAACTCTAAATGTGGGGACAATGACAGGCAAAGGTAGAGAGCTGGCTGACATGATGCAGAGAAGAAAGGTAGATGTTTTATGTGTCCAAGAGACCAAGTGGAAGGGCAGCAAGGCTCGCAGTATTGGAGCAGGGTTCAAACTGTTTTACCATGGTGTGGATAGAAAGAGAAATGGAGTAGGGGTGGTCCTGAAGGAGGAGTTGGCAAAGAATGTAGTAGAGGTGAAGAGAGTGTCAGATAGGGTGATGTGTCTGAAGGTAGAAGTAGAAGGTCTGATGCTAAACATAGTAAGTGGTTATGCTCCACAGGTTGGATGTGATGGGGAGGAGAAAGATACATTTTGGAAAGATTTGGATGAAGTGATAGAGAGTATTCCCAGGGAGGAAAGAGTGGTGATTGGAGCAGACCTGAATGGACATGTTGGTGAAGGAAACAGAGGGGATGAGGAAGTGATGGGTAGGTTTGGTGTCAAGGAAAGAAACCAGGAAGGACAGATGGTGGTGTTTGGTGTTTTAGGGGTGTTTGGTGTTTCAGTGTTGGTGTTAATTTTCATACTTTTATACTATTATGAAAAAACTCAGGACAGTGTTACACTTTTTTTACTATTTTATGCTTATGTGTATTAAATGTTTTAGTGTTTAGTGTTTAGATGGTTACTGTTGCACCGAGGGACTGAGAGAAATGCAATTTCGGTCCTGTGTATGTCCTGTACATATTGCAGTTCTGACAATAAAGTTGACTTTGACTTTTGACTTTGGTGGATTTTGCCAAGAGAATGGAAATGACTGTAGTCAATACCTATTTCCAAAAGAAGGAGGAACATAGAGTGACCTATAAAAGTGGAGGAGGAGTACACAGGTCGACTACATTCTGTGTAGAAGAGGAAACCTGAGGGAGATTGGAGACTGTAAGGTTGTGGCAGGGGAGAGCGTGGCCAGACAGCATCGGATGGTTGTGTGTAGAATGACTGTTGTTGTGAAGAAGAGAAAAAGAGTAAAACCAGAGAAGAAGACCAAATGGTGGAAGCTGAAGAAGGAAGAATGTTGTGAGAAATTCAGAGACGAGCTGTTAAAGGCTCTGGGTGGTAAGAAAGAGCTTCCAAGTGACTGGGCTACTACAGCAACAGCAATTAGAGAGACAGGTAGGAAGGTACTTGGTGTGTCATCTGGACAGAGAATGGGATAATAAGGAGACCTGGTGGTGGAATAGTGAAGTGCAGGACGCCGTTCAAAGAAAGAGGTTAGCCAAGAAGAAATATGACAGTGAGAAGACTAAAGAGATAAGACAGAATATAAGGAGATGGGACATAGAGCAAAGAGGGAAGTACCGTATTTTCTGGAATATAGGTCGCACCTTAATATAGGTCGCATTGTCAATTATTGCCAAAAAAAATTAAAAAAATCCATATATAGGTCGCACCTGAATATAGGTCGCACCTATGTCAAAATGTGGACCGTGTTTAGCTCTGCTGCAAATGTCTGCCACAGGAGTGCACAGCAAGGCTTTCAAGAAGATTAACACTTAAAAACAATTATTTGTTAGATAAAAATTATAGCAAATATGTGTCTGAGCTCAACTTTTCTTTAATAAATGAATAATTTTAGCAGGATAAACACCTAAAAAATATATTTGTTATCTGACATTATTGTAAGAGTGTGTCTCAGTTTAATTTTTGTTAATAAATTATTACAAATCAGCCTATTTTATAAAAAGCCATAAATAGGTTGCACCTGAATATAGGTCGCAGGGCATGCAAAAATTATAAAAAGCCGCACTTGAAAGAAGAGGAATGAAAGTCAACCGTAATAAGACAGAGTACATGTGTGTGAATGAGAGGGAGGCTGGTGGAACAGTGAGGCTACAAGGAGCAGAGGTCACAAAGGTGCAGGACTTCAAGTACTTGGGGTCCACTGTCCAGGAAAATGGGGAATGTGGTAAAGAGGTGAAGAAGAGAGTCCAGGCAGGATGGAGTGGATGGAGAAAAGTTTCAGGAGTGATTTGTGACAAAAAGGTGTCAGCAAAGGTCAAAGGAAAAGTTTACAAGACAGTGGTGAGACCAGCTATGTTGTATGGTCTGGAGACAGAGACATGGACAAAAAGACAGGAGAAAGAACTGGAAGTAGCAGAAATGAAGATGCTGAGGTTCTCCTTAGGAGTGACAAGGATGGATAAGATCAGGAATGAGATCATCAGAGGTACAGCACATGTTGAACAACTGGGAGATAAAGTTAGGGAGGCCAGACTGAGATGGTTTGGACATGTCCAGAGGAGGGACAGTGGGTATATTGGTAGAAGGATGTTAGAAATGCAGCTGCCAGGAAAAAGACAAAGAGGGAGACCAAAGAGGAGATATATGGATGCAGTTAGAGAGGACATGAAGGTAGTTGGAGTGAGGACAGAGGATGCAGAGGACAGAGTGAGGTGGAGGAGGATGACTCTCTGTGGCGACCCCTGAAAAGGGAAAAGCAGAACGAAGAAGAAGAAGATTGTTTTAGGTTTGGGCTGTTATTAACTTTTTAAGCCCACAATCAAAGTTTACAGATGACAGGATCAGGGAAAAGTGAAAAAAAATTATTTTAGATCAAGCTGCTCCACTGTTGTTGTGGTTTCTAGAGCACAAAGAAATAGAAGTAAAATACAGTAGTCCCTCGTTTATCGCGGGGAGGGGGGGGGTCCGTTCTCAATCGACCTGTGATAAGTAAAAAACCGCAAAGTAGGGACAGTAGTAGTACAAGTAGTAAGTAGTAGTTTATTTTTTAGTGTGTGTGTATATATATATATATATATATATATATATATATATACTGTATTTATATATACTATATATAAATTATATATAGGCATTTTAAATCCTTCCCACACTCTTTCAATATTCTAAACAATGTTTCTAAACGCTCTAAGAGCATGTCATGAAATCATCTCTCTGTCAGCGGTCTCGGCCACGTCCACTTCTCTGCTTTAGAGCAGAGATATGACAGGCTGCAGGAGGGAGCTTCTCCCTGCACATGTAGGCCACACACAGGTGCAGCAGGTGCTAAATAATTAAATTAAGATAGCCATGCCGATCTTGCAGCTCATCTATCAATCAGCCAATTGTGTGTCATGTTTAATCTTACTTTGAAAAACCACCAAAGAGCGAATCCACGAGGTAGTGAGGGACTACTGTGTCCTGATTCATGTTCAATAATCCAGGTAATAAATCCAACAAAGTTGAGTCAGGTCCTCTGGACATTTTTTGTTGTTGTTGAGACATTTTGTCTTTCATCCAAAAGACTTCATCAGTCCGAGGAGCCACAACAAACTCAGTCTTATAAGTAGCACCTTCACATAGTGGGCCAACCAGTTTGATGATGCTCAGATGGTTTCTGTAGTCCACCTTCTCCCGCCAACTCGTCTGAACATCCATGGCCAAAGTGGTAAAAAGTAAAATATGTCACTGAAAAGCTCTTGAGTCAACAAGAACAGAGTTTTTCAAAACCTCCGCTTTGGAAAGAGATTTATACATTTCTGCTTGTCACTGCCCATTTGTCTAAATATTAGGAGTAGACTGGGACTAAGTTACTATAAACGACTTCTATTTAAAAAAAAGCCATACAACTGTGTGAAATTTCTTTTTACTAGCATTTTCTTTTAATCTTGGGTCAACAAGCTGTTTTGGGAGTGCAAGCACCAAGCAGACATTTTAATTAAGTGTATTTATATTACAACAGCAGTAACATATTTTCTGGCGTATAAGTCACTCTGGAGTAGAAGTCACATCAGTCAAAAAAAGCATCAGGAAAAGGAAAGAAACATAAAAGTTGCTTTGGCGTATAAGCCGCATTTATTATGCGTCACCGCTGACCTGTCGCGTTTATTATGCGTTTATTTAATTGTCAAAACAGCTTCATTTTGTCTTGGTGATGTAGCACCATCCTTCCATTGCAGCCGGAGCCGCTAGCTCTCCAGCGTTCTTCCGTCTGCAGCAGCTGAGTGAAGCGTGCATGCACGGGAGGACTCGCTGTTGCAGATCTTCAAATTTTTAAGCGTCAGTCAAAGTATGCGTTATAAATATGGAAGAAAAAATCTATATAAGTCGCTTTGGCGTATAAGTCCCAGGACTGACAAATCTATGCAAAAACTGTGACTTATACACGGGAAAATATGGTAGGTTTGGACCATGTTGAATGTACATCAAAACAATTTAAAAAATGATTAGGAAGTCTTAAAAATGTATCAATGAAATCCATAACTGATGATGTTTTCTGAGTTGTAAAGTTTCTAACGCTGCTGTTATGTGTTCCTTTTCTTGTCTTTGCTGTCCAGCAGAGTATGTCTGGCGGTCCGGGACTGACAGGACGAAGTTTCTAATTGGCTTTGTGTGCAGGTGACCATAATCCAACTTCAAGCACTACAGTGTCACCGATGGCTAAACGAGTGCAAGTCGGAACCATATGAAGAAGAAGAAAAAAACGTAAACATTTGTCATCTCAGAAAAAGAAACAACTGCTGTACTATACTCCAAACCTCCTTATTACTGCAGCCTGGTTTGGTCACGATGTTTCACGTCACGTTACGTCACGTACACATATCCTTCCTCTCCCAGCTCTTTTCTTCTGATTAAGTTTTAGAATGCTTTTTTCATTTTAGCCTCTTTCTTTCTTTGTCATTTTTATTTTCTAGTAGTGTTAATGGATTTTTGTGCAAAGTTACACGGATCACATCCAAGAAAGTCTGCAAGTCATGTCTTCACCTTCGTATTTTAAAGGAAGAAAGAAAAAAAGATTGGAATGTTTCCAGTCAGTCTTTCTGCAAAAAAAAAAAAGGGGAAAAAGTAGCTTGAAGATTTGAAGAAAAGAAAAGAAAATTTAACGAAGGTATCTAAGTAATAAATTTTAGTAGCCATTTTATTTCTTGTGACGTCACGTTTTAAACCATAATTACCTATTTTTGGGCAATACGAAGAGGACTCCAATATTTTTATGGTCCTTTTTTATAAGTGTTGTTTCTGTTGTTTAGAAATATAAATATATATAAATATATATATAAATATATATATATGCTATAACAAATTTCATATAATGACATTGTGAATTGAAACTTGAGAAAAAGACGATGTAGCTGTACATATTATTCCAGTCACTGCATATAACCAACTCGGTGAGAGAATAGCATATTTTTGTGATGGTGTGTCAAAAGAAACATGTTTTAGTGTGTGAATAGAAGAAAAAAGCTGTAAACAATATTCTAAATCTGTTTTTTTGTTTTAGTTGTTTTCTTTTTGTCTGCTGGAAGACGATGTAAAACAAACAAAACTGAACGCACTTGCTCTGTAAATACTGATGTGTCATACCAGCAAATTTCGGAGCGGCAGGTTGAATCAACACAGTTTTGAGAAACAATAACCATTCAAAGAAAACAAAAACAAAAGAGCGAGAGTCTGATTTGGACCTTTTTGCTAAGAGAAATAATTTGAAAAGGAAAAGAGCATTTAATCCAAAGCACACTGTATGTAGACGTGAAGAACTCGGAGCGGGCTTTTTGCAGCGTTCTGTGCACCCTGACTCTTTTGTACTCCTGAGAGGAAGCCGTTAGCCGTAGCGTTCGTTTCATCCCGCTTGTTCCCGACTCGCTCCGCGGAACACGACAACCTGCGCGCCGTGCTCGAGCCTTTATTTGCTCTGCTCCTCCAATCAGTTGTTTTTAAGAAAGACTTGGGAACGTAACCGTTTTGATACCATACCTCAGCCTTCGTGCGTCGCCGGCGGGTTCTAGTTTATTCTGGCGGTGAAACAAACACTGAGAGGTGACAACAGGCGAGCAATCGTTGCACTGTGAGTTTTAAAGTACAGGCCATCCTTCTATTTGCACATGTGTATGTTGGCTTTTTTCAAATAAATAATGAGCGGCCCTGTGCTTTAGGACAGCATGAAGGATTCTGGGGTCAAGTTTCCTCGACTGGACGAGGTGCGTTCACAGAACCGGTACCGGACGTGTCGCGTATATTCAACCCTTTCCCCTCATCCGAGGAGATTTATACAGGGTCGGAGAAGACGCTGAATTGTTCGCAACCTGCCGCTGCAGCAGGTTTTACACAGAATGCGTCTTATTGCTAATAATAATAATTTTTAAAGTCGTCAGTGCCGCTGCCGGTGTGTCTGTTGTTTCCTCTTTAATGCACTTCCTGTCCCGTTTCGTTTCATTTGGAAACAACCAGGTAATGAATATGCTGGATTAGAAGTAAAAGAAACGGACGTGTGATCAAGTAATAATTTAAAGAAGAAGAAAAAAAAAATTCCTTGTAACGTTCAAATGTAAA
>JBBPBX010016909.1:32423-47498 GCA_038048925.1 Garcialebias charrua | reverse complement strand
TGTTGGACCAGCGATCCATGGTTTTATTTTATTTTATTAGGACATTTTATTAACATACACATCAACGGCAGCGAGAGAAAATTCAGCAGGAGGCGGAGCTGAAGTCAAGTTCAGCAGACCACGGGGGAGCAGCCATCAGCAGAGGCCACGCCTCCAGCAAGAATCGTTTCTCTATAAAAGAAAGTCCAGACCCTAGTCAGAAGCGAAGTGAAGGACAAGGGTCTGGTTTTAACCAGGCTAAGGCCTATGAGGCATAGCTTTTTATTTATCATTTTTATGCATTTTGTCATTTTTAACAATTAATTAATTCAGAAATCCCTGTTTTTGCTCAATACCGTTCAGGGCTTTTGTGCCAACCACACAAAACTTACATCAAACTACTCACCAAGACCAGGCCTATGAGGTACAGCTTTTTATTTATAATTTTTGCATTTTGTGATTTTTAACAATTAATTAATTAATTCAGAAATCACTGTTTTTTCTCAATACCGTTCAGGGCTTTTGTGCCAACCACACAAAACTTACGTCAAACTACTCACCAAGACCAGGCCTATGAGGCACAGCTTTTTATTTATCATTTTTATGCATTTTGTAATTTTTAACAATTAATTAATTTAGAAATCACTGTTTTTGCTCAATACCGTTCAGGGCTTTTGTGCCAACCACACAAAACTTACGTCAAACTACTCACCAAGACCAGGCCTATGAGGCACAGCTTTTTATTTATCATTTTTATGCATTTTGTAATTTTTAACAATTACTGTAATTAATTTAGAAATCACTGTTTTTGCTCAATACCGTTCAGGTCTTTTGAGCCATCCACACAAAACTTACGTCAAACTATTCACCAAGACCAGGCCTATGAGGCACAGTTTTTTATTTATAATTTTTATGCATTTTGTGATTTTTAACAATTAATTAATTCAGAAATCACTTTTTTAGCTCAATACCGTTCAGGTCTTTTGAGCCATCCATACAAAACTTACGTCAAACTACTCACCAAGACCAGGCCTATGAGGCACAGCTTTTTATTTATAATTTTTATGCATTTTGTGATTTTTAACAATTAATTAATTCAGAAATCACCGTTTTTACTCAATACCGTTCAGGTCTTTTGACCAATCCACACAAAACTTACGTCAAACTACTCACCAAAACCAGGCCTATGAGGCACAGCTTTTTATTTATCATTTTTATGCATTTTGTGATTTTTAAGAATTAATTAATTCAGAAATCCCTGTTTTTGCTCAATACCGTTCAGGGCTTTTGTGCCAACCGCACAAAACTTGCGTCAATCTACTCACCAAGACCAGGCCTATGAGGCACAGCTTTTTATTTATCATTTTTATGCATTTTGTGATTTTTAACAATTAATTAATTCAGAAATCACTGTTTTTGCTCAATACCGTTCAGGGCTTTTGTGCCAACCACACAACACTTACGTCAAACTACTCACCAAGACCACCAGGCCTATGAGGCACAGCTTTTTATTTATCATTTTTATGCATTTTGTGATTTTTAACAATAATTAATTCAGAAATCACTTTTTTTGCTCAATACAGTTCAGGGCTTTTGTGCCAACCGCACAAAACTTACGTCAAACTACTCACCAAGACCAGGCCTATGAGGCATAGCTTTTTATTTATCATTTTTATGCATTTTGTAATGATTTGTCTATGAGTGCACACCTAATTCTCCAGCTCCCCGAGCGCCCTCTGGCTGCTCACTGCACCACCTGGGGTGGTTGGGTTAAATGCAGAGACGAATTTCGTCTGTGTATGGGAAACATACACAGATGACAGACAAACATTATTATGAGGCACAGCTTTTTATTTATCATTTTTATGCATTTTGTAATTTTTAACAATTAATTAATTTAGAAATCACTGTTTTTGCTCAATACCGTTCAGGGCTTTTGTGCCAACCACACAAAACTTACGTCAAACTACTCACCAAGACCAGGCCTATGAGGCACAGCTTTTTATTTATAATTTTTACGCATTTTGTAATTTTTAACAATTACTGTAATTAATTTAGAAATCACTGTTTTTGCTCAATACCGTTCAGGTCTTTTGAGCCATCCACACAAAACTTACGTCAAACTATTCACCAAGACCAGGCCTATGAGGCACAGTTTTTATTTATCATTTTTATGCATTTTGTGATTTTTAACAATTAATTAATTCAGAAATCACTTTTTTAGCTCAATACCGTTCAGGTCTTTTGAGCCATCCATACAAAACTTACGTCAAACTACTCACTAAGACCAGGCCTATGAGGTACAGCTTTTTATTTATCATTTTTATGCATTTTGTGATTTTTAACAATTAATTAATTCAGAAATCACCGTTTTTGCTCAATACTGTTCAGGTCTTTTGACCAATCCACACAAAACTTACGTCAAACTACTCACCAAAACCAGGCCTATGAGGCACAGCTTTTTATTTATCATTTTTATGCATTTTGTGATTTTTAAGAATTAATTAATTCAGAAATCCCTGTTTTTGCTCAATACCGTTCAGGGCTTTTGTGCCAACCGCACAAAACTTGCGTCAAACTACTCACCAAGACCAGGCCTATGAGGCACAGCTTTTTATTTATCATTTTTATGCATTTTGTGATTTTTAACAATTAATTAATTCAGAAATCACTGTTTTTGCTCAATACCGTTCAGGGCTTTTGTGCCAACCACACAACACTTACGTCAAACTACTCACCAAGACCACCAGGCCTATGAGGCACAGCTTTTTATTTATCATTTTTATGCATTTTGTGATTTTTAACAATAATTAATTCAGAAATCACTTTTTGCTCAATACAGTTCAGGGCTTTTGTGCCAACCGCACAAAACTTACGTCAAACTACTCACCAAGACCAGGCCTATGAGGCATAGCTTTTTATTTATCATTTTTATGCATTTTGTGATTTTTAACAATTAATTAATTCAGAAATCACTTGTTTTTGCTCAATACCGTTCAGGTCTTTTGAGCCATCCACACAAAACTTACGTCAAACTACTCACCAAGACCAGGCCTATGAGGTACAGCTTTTTATTTATAATTTTTATGCATTTTGTGATTTTTAACAATTAATTAATTCAGAAATCACTGTTTTTGCTCAATACCGTTCAGGGCTTTTGTGCCAACCACACAAAACTTACGTCAAACTACTCACCAAGACCAGGCCTATGAGGCACAGCTTTTTATTTATCATTTTTATGCATTTTGTGATTTTTAACAATTAATTAATTCAGAAATCACTTTTTTTGATTAATAACGTTCAGGGCTTTTGTGCCAACCACACAAAACTTACGTCAAACTACTCACCAAGACCAGGCCTATGAGGCACAGCTTTTTATTTATCATTTTTATGCATTTTGTAATTTTTAACAATTACTGTAATTAATTTAGAAATCACTGTTTTTGCTCAATACCGTTCAGGTCTTTTGAGCCATCCACATAAAACTTACGTCAAACTATTCACCAAGACCAGGCCTATGAGGCACAGTTTTTTATTTATCATTTTTATGCATTTTGTGATTTTTAACAATTAATTAATTCAGAAATCACTTTTTTAGCTCAATATCGTTCAGGTCTTTTGAGCCATCCATACAAAACTTACGTCAAACTACTCACCAAGACCAGGCCTATGAGGCACAGCTTTTTATTTATCATTTTTATGCATTTTGTGATTTTTAACAATTAATTAATTCAAAAATCACAGTTTTTGCTCAATACCGTTCAGGGCTTTTGTGCCAACCGCACAAAACTTACGTCAAACTACTCACCAAGACCAGGCCTATGAGGCACAGCTTTTTATTTATCATTTTTATGCATTTTGTGATTTTTTAACAATTAATTAATTCAGAAATCACTTTTTTAGCTCAATATCGTTCAGGTCTTTTGAGCCATCCATACAAAACTTACGTCAAACTACTCACCAAGACCACCAGGCGAGGCACAGCTTTTTATTTATCATTTTTATGCATTTTGTGATTTTTAACAATAATTAACTCAGAAATCACTGTTTTTGCTCAATACCGTTCAGGGCTTTTGTGCCAACCGCACAAAACTTACGTCAAACTACTCACCAAGACCAAGCCTATGAGGCACAGCTTTTTATTTATCATTTTATGCATTTTGTGATTTTTAACAATTAATTAATTCAGAAATCACTTGTTTTTGCTCAATACCGTTCAGGTCTTTTGAGCCATCCACACAAAACTTACGTCAAACTACTCACCAAGACCAGGCCTATGAGGTACAGCTTTTTATTTATAATTTTTATGCATTTTGTGATTTTTAACAATTAATTAATTCAGAAATCACTGTTTTTTCTCAATACCGTTCAGGGCTTTTGTGCCATCCACACAAAACTTACGTCAAACTACTCACCAAGACCAGGCCTATGAGGCACAGCTTTTTATTTATCATTTTTATGCATTTTGTGATTTTTAACAATTAATTAATTCAGAAATCACTTTTTTAGCTCAATTTCGTTCAGGTCTTTTGAGCCATCCATACAAAACTTACGTCAAACTACTCACCAAGACCAGGCCTATGAGGCACAGCTTTTTATTTATCATTTTTATGCATTTTGTGATTTTTAACAATAATTAACTCAGAAATCACTGTTTTTGCTCAATACCATTCAGGGCTTTTGTGCCAACTGCACAAAACTTACGTCAAACTACTCACCAAGACCAGGCCTATGAGGCACAGCTTTTTATTCATAATTTTTATGCATTTTGTAATTTTTAATAATTAATTAATTCAGAAATCATTGTTTTTGCTCAATACCGTTCAGGGCTTTTGTGCCAACCGCACAAAACTTACGTCAAACTATTCACCAAGACCAGGCCTATGAGGCACAGCTTTTTATTTATCATTTTTATGCATTTTGTGTAGGGATGCACCGATAAATCGGCCGGCCAATCGATTGGCCCCGATTTCCTTAATTTGGGGAAATCGGCGATCGGTCGATCGTTAAATGAGAAGCCGATTCTATCCACCGATCGCATCAAAGTTCTGAAAATCAGCCGCTGTCCCTTTTTCTCTGCTGTGAGAGGAGGTGGGGGTGGGGGGGCTGAGAGGGGGCTGACTCAGACCCGCCCACCAGGTCACGTCTGCACATGCGCGTTAAACAGTCAACACAGGTCACTCGGAGCAGCCATGTTGTCTGTTTGGAAGTTCTACTATTTTAAAATGAGCAAAATATCGCAATTTGTGTAAAGCCAAAGTAAGTCGTGGTGGAGCCACAACAAAAACCTTTAATACAACAACTCTTGTTCGCCATTTAAGAAATCACCACGCAGCCAAGTGTACAACGTTTGAAGCGAGCAACGAAGCTAATGCTAAGCTAAAGCTAGCACTATCAAAGAGCCAGTCTTAAAGACCGTGTAAAGTGAAATTAAATGTGTGTTTTTAGTTTGTCACATGGCATAAATATGTGTTATTAATCACCCATATAAATCTGACTGATTAAAAACATTGTTTACCTTATAAAATTAAGTCTCAAAAATCATGAAAAAACATGATTTTGCCTTGCCCTGGAACGCTGGGGGCGTGTCAGTGCGTGGGCGTGGTTTCAGCGCAGCTGCGCTGACTGTGTGGAGGTGGAGAGGCAGGCAGCAGAGATCCAGTAAACCTGCTCTGTTTTTATTTGAGTTCTGTCTGTAACAGCAGCTACTTTTTCCAAGAGTTACGCTGTTTTTGTAAATAGTTTTCTTGTGTGTTTTTAATCAGGAATGAATAAAAAAAAATAAAAAGTTGTACCATGCGGGATTTGAACCCGTGGGGTTTGAGACGGAAGGCAAGCGCTTTATTCATTGACCTATCCAGGCATTACAGATACTCTGTATAAAACCATGCGGTATAAAAATATGTTATGATTTGTACGGGTGCCCTGACCATTACGACATCCAGGGAAGATGCACGAACGAGGCATAATTGATTAGCTAGCTAACAATGAACAAAATATCTATGCTATTGCTATCTGATGCTATCTGCGATTCGCGAGTGAACGGCTCCACCGAGGCGAATTTATACGGCTGGAGCTGCAGGGGGTGGGGCTATACTAATGAGGACCGCGTGACGAAACGCGGTCACGTTTAAAACACGCCTAAAAAATCCTGAAACAGAAAAATGTTTATACACAGTTTGCTCTATAACTCCAAAATTAATTGAGCTACAATTTTGAGACTTTTTACTCATTTACAAGATTACCATTATGACATTTATAATGTTTATTGAAGAAAATGTTGAAATTCACTTTACACGGTCTTTAACTTTTATGAGCAATGAAAAGAGTAAAGATACCACGAGGAAAGTGATGGAGTTCATGGCATTAGACGACCAGCCCTTTTCAATCGTTGAGGACAAAGATTTTAGAAGCTTAATGCAGCACGTGAGCCCACAATATAAATATGCCGAGGTGGAGATATTTTTCTGATGTTTCATTACCGGAGATGTTCAGCCAAGCTTTGAGAGACACATGCAGCCTGCTAAAAGCTAAAACAAATGCACTCAGCTTTACAACAGACATCTGGACTTCTGATGTAAGTTTAATGTCCATGTTAAGTTTTACTGCACAGTGGATTGACGAACAATTCGAACGTCATCAAGTACTCAAGCACAGACCGTGGTGTGGGTAAAGCCAAAGCTACATTAACCGTGTTTCCATCCATTTTCATTTCGAATTTTGAGCTAATTTTTGAAGTCTCGCAAAAATGTAAATACAAATTAATGCGGATCAGAAGTGTTTCCATTAACTGGCTTGAAGCGCATTTACTAGGCCACGTACAGCGTCATTACGTCAGACGTCAGCGTCATTACGTCAGACGTCAGCGTTACGCATGTCTACAGTAAACAGGAAGTAGCGGTTGAAAACAGAACCCGACCACACATCTCGGCAAAATGGAGAGAATATTTCAGGTATGTGTTGCTATCGGGCAAGTTGTATTTATTCTGTCATGCCAACTAGTTTTAGCGATGTTACATGTTGTCCGGAGCAGAAACAGCTGATCAGTCACATGACGTGAATGTTCGCTACGGCAGAACTGAGTCGGCAAATCTGTTTCCATCTGTCGTTTTGCGCATCAGCTCTCTTTCGAAACCCTCAAAAACCTTTCGAAACCCTCAAAAACCACCTCAAGCGAGCGTATCAACTTTTGAGCGAATTAGAGGAAGTTAACTCAAATTTTGCCATTTCCATTCAGCTTTTCTGATGCGATGCTTCAAAATGCGCATCTAGAAACCTTGATGGTACACGGCTATTGTTGGAGGCTGTTGTGAAAAGATTCATCAACTTTGAACATGATGAGCCCCTGTACAGCTTGGCCACTATTCTGGATCCAAGGTAAGTAACTGTGAATATTCTATTTTAGTCACAATTACATTAAATTTAAAATAAACATTTCTTTATTGAAAATTTCAATCAAGAAATTTTTATTTTAAATTTAATTTAAATGTTTTTTAAATTGCATGTAAATGATGTATGTAATTCAGTGGCGTACTCTCCAGGCCTGCAAGGCCTTCAGAGAAGGCCTTAAAATTATTTAAAATTAAAAATTAAAAATAATAATAATTATTATTATTTTTATTATATTTTGTCCATGAATATGTATTACATAATTCCAAATTGTCTGTCCACTTCCTTTCATTGCTTTTCCCCTGGTTTTGCTGCATCCAGATGTGTATTTTCATATTTATTATTGAACCAATCACATTTCAGCCACTATTGTTGCTAGGTAGATTAGAAGCCTTCACTCGGAGCTCTTGTACCCATGTAGCACTGTCGACCAAGGTGTTGCTTCAACCAATCAGATTTTGAGTTAATGTCTATGGCCGAGACCAAAAGCCTTCTAGCTTCTGAAAACGTCAGCGTATTCACACGCTTTGATTGGATAGTCAATGTGTGACGTCACGTCCGCCGAGCGGAAGCTAAAAAAAACAACTGGCTAATGGCTAATCAGGCTGTCCGGTAAAATAAGCTTTTTCGCTAATTTTTTTTTTTAGAATCTAAGTAGTTTTAACAGTTTTGCAATGGTCCAATCTTGCTGTGTTATTGGATGTAATGTCCGGTCACACGACCGGAAAGGTAAAAAAATAGAAAACGGACTTTCTGTTGTCTGTTTCCTGCTGCACGAAGCAGCTCATGTGTTCAAGTACACCTCGCTGCAGTGTGCAGCACGGACCACTGTGAATGGCCTGGATATCAGGTGAGACGTCCTGTTACAACTTTCTCAGTGTCCCCAAATAAGTTGTAGTTTGTTCCAGACATTCTGGTTAGTGTCTAAGGTTAGGTTGTGTTTATATTTTTGTATATAAACGTAGTCTGAGTGGACATCTGTGTTACTGTGAAATAAACTGTAGTGTTGTCACTTTTACTACTGATCTGGGTTCTGATATGTCCTGTTGAAGGCAAACATTCATATGAAATTAAATAAACTGCAGAAGATGAGCTTAGAAGCTGCAGATGATGAGAAATAGGGACCAGCAGCAAAGTTACAAATATGTCAGTTGTGTGAACAAAGAGGAGCAGAAATAAATCATCTGTTACATGAGAACAGGTCAGACTGTGCCTTATTTTCTGTTCAAGGGATTTGATTTGATTTATTTATTCATTCATTCATTTTATAATAAAATACACAATAATATACACATAAAAAGAAGAAAAAAAACAAATATAAAATGAAAGGCAGCAGATTGAAGAAAAACATTCTTATTTTATCTGCCCCTTGGGATGGATGGATGGATGGATGGATGTGCAGACAAGCTCATAACAAGCTGTGATCTTCTCTCAAATTACAGAGGCTCAAAAGACAGAGGCTTTGATATTAAAGACTGTGGGAGTCAAGGTCAAGGTTCTTCATTGTCATTCACATCACATGTTGTACGTGAGGTGGAACGAAACTGTGTACACAGGGTCCCAGTTCCAGCCAATAAAAGTATAAATGAATGATGTGCTGAAGTTAAAATCTCATCATTCACTAAAGGGAGGTGTCGACTTGATGCTAATGATGTTGAAAACACATGAGCACACCTTAGAATTAATGTGGAAAGAGTGACTGGTTGCATGAGAAACAAATACAAAATGTTACACAGAACTACAGAGAGTCAGAGTCAGAGAGTCTTTATTGTCATTTGCACCGCATGTGGTACATGTGATGAAATGAGATTATGTACACAGGGTCCCGGTTACATCCAACAACAAAATGCAAGAGAAAAACAGTAATAACATCTAGGATTAACTAAGGAAAACAACAACTAGAAATACACTAATCCCTAATGTAATAGAAAAACATCATTATAAACAGCAGCACGAACATGAGTCTGTATGAGCAGATGGTCACAGATGAACACAGCAACAAGAAAACAGATCAGCATCAGCATGATGTGATATTTTGCAGTGATTATTCTTATTGTTTATTTATTCATGAGTCTAACAGCCTCAGGGTAGAAGCTGTTCCTCAGTCTAGTGGTTCTACATTTGATGCTCCTCAACCTCCGTCCTGAGGGGAGTGGGGCAAAGAGTGTGTGTGCTGGGTGAGTGGGGTCTTTCATGATGCAGGTGGCTCTCTTCCTGCATCTGGAGGTGTAGATGTCTGTGATGGTGGGGAGACTGACTCCAACAGACTTTTGTGCAGCCTTCACCACTCTCTGCAAAGCTTTTCTTTCCGCAGCTGTGCAGCCTCCATGCCACACGTTGATGCTGGAGCACAGGATGCTCTCCACTGCACACCTGTAGAAGGAGGTGAGGACTGGGCTACTCAGACCAGCTCGTCTCAGCCGTCTGAGGAAGTAGAGTCTCTGATGACCTTTCTTGATCAGGCTGGTGGTGTTGTTGCTCCAGCTGAGGTTATCATTCAAGTGTACACCCAAGTATTTGTAGCTGGAGACCACTTCCACCACTGATCCTCTTATGTTCAGTGGGGCATGGGTGTGTTTGTTCCTTCTGAAGTCCACAATCATCTCCTTTGTCTTCTTCACATTCATGTGAAGGTTATTCTCTTTGCACCAGCTCTCCAGATGTTCCACCTCCTGCCTGTAGCTGGACTCATCATTGTTTGTGATGCATCCCACCACAGCTGTATCATCTGCAAACTTTACAATATGACAGCCTGGGTGGGTGGCTGTACAATCATATGTGAGCAGAGTGAACAGGAGAGGGCTCAACACACATCCTTGAGGAGAGCCAGTGCTGAGGGTTATGGTGGAGGAGGAGAAGTTGTGGATCTTCACGGACTGTGGTCTGTTTGTTAAGAAGTCTAGTACCCAGTTACAAATGGAGGGGCTTAGTCCAAGTGTGGATAGTTTGTCTATCAGAGTTTGGGGGATCATGGTGTTGAAGGCAGATGTGAAGTCCACAAAGAGCAGACGGACGTATGAGTCCTTCTGATCCAGGTGGGTGAGAGCAGTGTGGACCACGGAAGAGATGGCGTCCTCTGTTGATCGGTTCTCACAGTACGCATACTGATGAGGGTCCTCTTGATGTTGACGGTTGTCTTGATGTGGGTCATGACCAGTTTTTCGAAGCATTTTGCGACTATCGGGGTGAGGGCCACCGGCCGATAGTCATTCAGACCAGTCACTGTGGAGCTTTTTGGGACTGGGATGATGGTTAACACCAGTTAACTATACTGGTGCTTACATGTGAAAGTGAAGAGTTGACACTTCTTCAGTTCAGATTGTGTGTGCGTGCTGCAGTTTAGTGAACATGTGTTCTAGGGTGGTTGTAAATTTAATGCTAGGTACTTTTAACAGTTCCAAATACTAAAGTTATTGAGGGTTGGATTGATTCAGACGGAGCACTACTGAAGGCCTAGGTATGAAATGCACGGCCCGCCACTGATGTAATTGCATGTAAATGAAAGTAAATGATGCATGTAATTGCATGTAAATGAAGAAATGCATTTGAAATGCATTTCTTTATTTACATGCAATTTAAAAAACTTTTAATGTATACAAAACACAATGATTGACCCATCTTTCTTTGTTTATGCAAAACAAGGTACAAGGATCGCTACTTCTCAGCAGAAGGGAGGACCAGATGCACACCTGCTGCAGGAACAGTCTCTGAAGTGGGAACTCCTGACATCCTCCTGACATCGATGAATCTGCAGCAAAAAGGTGTAGTCTACTGTTTGCAGTTCAAGATGAAATCTTAAAGAACATTGAAAAGGAGCAACAGCTGGCCAGCCCTTCAGCTATGCAGGTACAGAACTACCTATCGGAGGTTCCTGTTGAAAGGGGCCAGGACCCATTGGTCTACTGGAGGATCAATGAAAATTGTTTCCCTCATCTTGCTCTACTTGCCCGAATCTCTCTGCCCCATGCACAAGCATTGAAAGTGAGCGCCTGTTTAGCTTGGCTGGACATGTAGTAGATGAGAAAAGAAGTTGCCTGTCTGGTGACAAAGCAGAAATGCTTTTGTTCATCAAGAAAAACCTGCCACTAATGAAAAAATGACTGGAATAAGTCTGTGAGGACAAACTTACCTGTGCGAGTGTTATTTCTTATTACCCACTGACTTGAAAATGTTACACATGCTGCATTATCTTTTTTTTTATTTTTTTATGAAAATAAAAATTAATTTAAAATGTAACAAGTGAAAGCGTAAAATGAACTGATTTTTTTATGGTTACACTTTGTTTACAATAAAGTAAGATTAAATTAAATTAAATTAAAATTGCTGCAGAAATCACTAATTTTTACAGCATTGTAGAATGGATTGTTTATTATTATCCTATAGTTTGTTCTATAAATTTAAAGGACAGTTGCTTACAGGAGTTATAAAATATATTTGCCTTTATAAATAACCCTCTATGGCATGACTTTTTATTTTACGGTTAACCTGGAACAAAATTCCAATAACAATGTGTCATTTCAATAATAATGTCCTCTTGAAATTTTTGTTTTGTTTGCCCCCCACACACACACATACACACACAAACAAAATAGCAGTTTGTTGCCTGAGGCAATGCCATGCCATCGAGGGTTTAATGATTTACATGTATTTTTATTTTTTTTAACGTAATACTTACTAACATGTCACATTTTGTATTTTGTTTTGATTGGGTACAAAAGTCAGTGAGAGGTATAACAACGAGGAGCTACAGTTGGAACCAAAATCCAAAGATGCCAAAAAAGTCAAGCAGAAAAATAGAATTCTGCAAGACAATGGAGAGAAAAAGACACAGGGATATGGAAAATGTTAAAGAATGTGTCAAAAAAAGCAAAGCAGAAGAAGAACTTTGCACTGTAAACGCAGAACAAATATCACCAGGTGAAGAGGATGTTGATCAGCATGAAGACATGGAGAACAGTTTTGAACAGTCTGAGACAGAACAAAACTTGGGTGAAGACAATGATGATCAGCATGAAGACATAGAGAACACTTTTGAACAGTCTGAGACAGAACAAAACTTGGGTGAAGACAATGATGATCAGCATGAAGACATAGAGAACAGTTTTGTCAGACACAAAACAAAACTCATCTAAAGACACTGTTAAACGAACAACAAAAAGACAACATTCCATAAAAGATGATCACCATCAACAAAATGACTACAGAACATGTAAAGCAGGACCTAATACGTTCAAAATAGCGATGTTGGGAAAACAGTGGAATAAAATCAAACCAAAACATGGGGGGAATAAACTTTGTCCACCATGGACTGATGTGCTCTACAAAGAGTTTATAAAAAAGAACCCATGTTGTACTCTTGCTTTTAAATATCAGCATGTGAAAATGAACAGTAGCCGTAAACAGAAGTCTCCATTTTTCCATGCGTCAGCAAAATGCACATTTCATGGCTGCAATGCAACATACAGTTTCACAAAACAAAGCATTCCAAAATTAAAAGAAACAAAAATTTTGGTTTACGTGACACGTACAGGTGAAGTCACACACCGTAAAAGTGAACGTCGATGTAGACCAGCAAAATACCTGAGAAGAGGTAAAATTGCAAAAGATGTGAGTACTGGTGTCAGTCAGTACTACTACTCAAAACTGAAAGACACACCCATGCAAGAGACAATGGCGGGTAATTTCACAAGATCCCTATCCAAGGACATACTAAAGAATATTTCATTGGAAATGAGAAAAACTGCAAGACTGCACAATGATGTGATGCTTGAACTCATGTTGACACAAAGAATACTGAAAGATATGATTGAGCAAAAAAAGTGATTTCTGAATTAATTAATTGTTAAAAATCACAACATGCATAAAAATTATAAATAAAAGCTGTGCCACATAGGCCTGGTCTTGGTGAGTAGTTTGACGTAAGTTTTGTACGGTTGGTACAAAAGACCTGAACGGTATTGAGCAAAAACAGTGATTTCTGAATTAATTCTTAAACATCACAAAATACATAAAAATGATAAATAAAAAGCTGTGCCTCATAGGCCTGGTCTTGGTGAGTAGTTTGACGTAAGTTTTGTGTGGATTGGTCAAAAGACCTGAACGGTATTGAGCTAAAAAGGTGATTTCTGAATTAATTAATTATTAAAAATCACAAAATGCATAAAAATGATAAATAAAAAGCTGTGCCTCATAGGCCTGGTCTTGGTGAGTAGTTTGACGTAAGTTTTGTGCAGATGGCTCAAAAGACCTGAACGGTATTGAGCAAAACAGTGATTTCTGAATTAATTAATTGTTAAAAATTACAAAATGCATAAAATTGAGAAATAAACAGCTGTGTCTCGCAGAACTGGTCTTGGAGAGTAGTCTGATGTAAGTTGTGTGTGGGTGGGTCAAGCGTGTAAAATATATTTTTTGTTTCTGAAGAGTGAATGCGGTCGAAAATTTGTTGACGGTCCCTAAGCGAACCATGACGTCTCTGAAGGGGCAGACTCAGCGCAGCTGCCCGAAATCAGACTCCATGAAGCGGACTGACGAGAGCAACGCACCCCTGAAGCCACGGAGCTCGAATATCCAACTTCCAACGTGAAACTAACTTTACCGCAGTCATAGACACAAAGCAATATATGCAAATGCCCTGATGCATGCTCAGTGATTCATGAACAGACACAACCACACGGGTAAAAACATTATTGCCCGCTCTCCGTGCGGCTGTGGGTGATAATGGAGGTCAGGACATGTTTAGACGCGTCTCCCTGGAACTAGACGCAGCCGGCCTGTGTCTGCACCTGACGACAGGTGCGACATGTAATGACACGAAACGTCAGTGAGCACATCCTGTCAATATGAGGTAGCCATTCGTTCCCAGAACCTTTTCTCGAACCTCACCTCGTCTCCTTGACCGAACTGGAGCCCGAGATTGACGAGGTGCTCCACCCGGATGGAGCAGTCAGCGTCCTCGTCACAGACGTCGAACACCTCCTTCAGCCTCCTCACAAACTGACAAACATGCTCCTGGTCCCCCTCAATGTCTCAAGCTGGTCTCATGAATGACATGTAGCGTCAGAGAGTCGGTTCAGTGGTCGCCATCACCGTTCCCCATCTCCTCCTCCCGACTGTCACGCTCTGCGGCTGTGTGACGTCACAGCACCCGAGAAATTACGGACAAACCCGAATATTCACGATCTGAACACAAGAACTGCCCTCGCAGGCCAGATGCCTTTATTTATTATGCTTATTCTTTTTTAATAAACAAAACAATTCAATATACCTCACAACCACACGGAAATACAATCACAAATAAAATGAAAGGCTGCAGAAAGAAAATAATCTTATATTATAATATCTGCCCCATTTTTCGCCTTAAGCGCAGGGGTGACAGGGCGTTCTCTGTAGCAGGCCCAAGACTCTGGAACGAGTTACCGCTGCTCATCAAACAGGCCCCCTCCCTCTCGGTTTTCAAATCCCGGTTAAAAACTCACTACTACTCCATCGCTTTCAATGCCAGCTGATTTGTATTGGATCGTTTGATTTATGATCTGCAATGTTTTTATGTTTTTCGTGTTGTACTTCATTGTCTGTGTTGCCTGTTGCGTGTTTGTTTGTCCAGCACTTTGGTGTGGACTTGTTCCTGTTTAAAGTGCTTTATAAATAAAATGGTATGGTATGGTATGGTATTTATATATATGTATATATATATATATATATATA
>JBBPBX010016909.1:2500-25703 GCA_038048925.1 Garcialebias charrua | reverse complement strand
ATATGTGTATGTATATATATATGTATATATATATATATATATGTGTATGTATATATGTGTATGTATATATATGTATGTATGTATATATATGTGTATGTATGTATATGTATGTATATATATGTATGTATATATGTATGTATGTATGTACTGTATATATGTATGTATGTATGTATGTATGTATGTCTGTCTGTATGTATGTATGTATGTATGTATGTATGTATGTATGTATGTATGTATGTATGTATGTATGTATGTATGTATGTATGTATACATACATACATACATACATACATATATATATATATATATATATATATATATATATATATATATATATTATGTACATTATGTGAAGATTATTATGTACATTATGTGAAGATTATTATTTCGGTAAAATGGGGCAGATATTATAATATAAGATTATTTTCTTTCTGCAACCTTTCATTTTATTTGTGATTGTATTTCCGTGTGGTTGTGAGGTATATTGAATTGTTTTGTTTATTAAAAAAGAATAAGCATAATAAATAAAGGCATCTGGCCTGCGAGGGCAGTTCTTGTGTTCAGATCGTGAATATTCGGGTTTGTCCGTAATTTCTCGGGTGCTGTGACGTCACACAGCCGCAGAGCGTGACAGTCGGGAGGAGGAGATGGGGAACGGTGATGGCTATCATACGCAGCTCTCCTGTCGAGCTCAGCGTTAAGCTTCCTCAAACGCTCCTGATAATCCATCTACAAAACCTGAACACTCTCTACAGCCTACAAACACAAAAACTTTCCCAGCTAATAGTACCAAAGCCCAAAATTCCACAAAAACCTTCAAAAAAATATCTTCAAAAAAAATCCATCGGACAGTCCAAACAACTCACTCTTCAGGTTCAACGAGCCCCCATTATTATTTTCACCAAAAATGATGAAAAACAAAAAAAATTAGCTCTTGTCTCATTCAAATCCTGGACGAGGCACCCATAATATGTTACGGCCCATAGACACGTACCATACAGGGACACAAGACACAAAGAAGATAGTAAAAATAAAGTGTTTATTTTTGGCTCTCTGAGTCTATGTCCTAAAAAAAAGGGAAATGTTGGACCTCTCCAATCCAGCTTCTGGACTATTAATAAGAAAAAAAACTTCAAGTCCAACAGGTCACTCACGGCTCCGGTCCTCAGCACCCAGGTTATCACGACAGCATGTCTCACTCCAGTCTCCCACAACACGACAGCAGGTCATCAGCTTCCTCTTCTCACAACACGACAGCAGGTCTCACGGCTTCATGGCTTCATCTCACAACATCGGCTTGATCTCACAACATCGGCTTCATCTCACAGCAATAAAGACTCTCTGACTCTCTGACTCATTTACGAAAGGGACCTGCTAAAACTAAAGAACAATGAACACCGTGACAATAAGCTACACAAAACAACTTAATAACCGTCTTAGGAACGCGGACGAGCCACCAAAATGTAGTAAATAATGGGGGGTAAGGTATTTAAACACTTACTGGGCCACCATTATTGTAGAGATATAGGACTAACTGGTCAGTTTACTGACTTACCTATATTTTTAGATGCGCAGGTCTGAGCAGACTTTATCTGCACAAACTTGCCACCAATTTGCGAGTTCATCCTTTTTCCGGTATTAACTTGCTTTCACTGTGACTAGACAAAATGTAATTTCACAAGAGACTTCAATTTATGTTGGTCTACCAGAAAATAGACCTTTTATTGAAATTATCATGAAAGTACATTAAACATTTGTATCGATATTAGCTCTGATTTAATAACTACGTTGACAAGAATTCAAATTAAAACAAACAGACAGTTAGGAACTTTAACTGTTGGCACATTACTTAATTTCACTGTGTTAAGGAAAGGAAGAAATAGGAGGAAGATTAAAGATTGAAAGCTAAGTTAACCGAAGTTAATTATTTTGAAGCTACAGGGTGGCACCTTCCCGAACAGGTCCAGCTGTACTTCCGACACGTGCAGCATACAAACAAGCCTCTTTACCTGGTGACAATACGTCCCCTGGAGATGAGGGCTGAGAAGTTTGTGGACACTAACGGACTGTGTGGTCCAGCTCACGTCCAGTCGACTTCGTGCGTGTATGGCTGGATCAGACAAGCCGGGAGCACGCTTTCACCGGCAGGAACAGAACCAGCTACTGGCTGAACTTTCAAAATAAAACTTCAGAAAACAAATTCTTTCATAAAATGAGTGAGTGGGTTACAGTAAGCTTTACTGTAACACCAGCTGAAACGTGGGTCTAATTGACACAATGACCGGAACGTCTCCAGCATTTTCCAGAGAAGAAACCAAGTTCTTAGGATGTTCTTCCCTCCGACTCCAAAGAAAATGCAGGAAATGGGCCGTTATATGGGAGGCGGGGTCTGACCCACCTCCTTAATAACTATTGGCTGGTTTAACAAAATAAGAGATGGATATAGCACCATCACATTGAACACAGGGGCCCCACAAGGATGTGTGCTGAGCCCCCTTCTATTCACCCTGCTAACACACGACTGCACACCATCGTACAGCTCCAACCACTTCATCAAGTTTGCGGACGACACAACAGTGGTAGGTCTCATCAGCAACAACGATGAGACGGACTACAGGAACGAGGTGAGCCGCCTGGCCTTGTGGTGCGGACACAACAATCTCACTCTCAACGTGGAGAAGACAAAGGAGATTGTTGTGGACTTCAGGAAGAGGGATGCCCAACATCCCCCTCTGACCATCAACAGCACCGCAGTGGAGAGAGTAGACAGCACCAAGTTCCTGGGAGTGCACGTCTCAAAGGACCTGTCCTGGAGCAGGAACACTGCAGCACTGGCAAAGAAGGCTCACCAGCGTCTCTACTTTCTCCGCAAGCTGAAAAGGGCTGGAGCTTCAACCCCCATCATGAGCACCTTCTACAGAGGTGCCATAGAAAGTGTCCTGACCAGCTGCATCACTGTGTGGTTTGGTGCATGTACTGCATCATGCCGCAAGAGCCTCCAGCGCATTGTGAGAGCAGCTGAGAAGATCGTGGGCACCTCCTTGCCCTCACTGCAGGACTTACACAGCAAACGCCTCACTCGGAAAGCCCACCGCATGGCAGGTGATCCCACACACCCACTACACAGCTGCTTCAGACTGCTGCCATCAGGGAGGAGACTGAGGAGTCTCCAGGCTCGAACCAGCAGACTGAGAGACAGCTCTGTTCATCAGGCAGTCAGAATGCTAAACACTCTGCCTGCTCTGCCTCCCCTCCCATTTGAACTGCCTTAACACTAAAACTTTCTCACATATTATCACTCAACACAAAGTTTTTAACACTAGACTCTGTGTCATCAAACGGGTTATTCACTAAACTCTCGGTCATGTGCTCATACAGTTTGCACTACTTCTCATACTTGCACTAATGTCTGTATTACATCACTGCCTATAATCATAATACTGTTTACATTCTCTGTTTACATTTATTAATACTGTTTACTTTTATTACTACTGCTTACATGTAATTACTACTGTTTACATTTATTTACACTACTCTAATATCTACACCACTGCTGGTACATATACAGTGTGCTCTGAACGGTCTTATTTAGGGATGCCCAATGTGCCTTACTGCATATGCCACTTTTTGCCTCTACAACAACATCAACTACTACCTCATACATATACTGTGTACATTGACTCATACGCTGCTTTGCCACTTTGCAAATGTCAATGCTAGAAACCTTTAGTTTATTTTAGTTATACTTTTTATACTCTTTTTTTATACTAGTATGCAAAAACTCAGGACAATATTATGTTCATTAAATGTTTAATGTTTTAGTTTTAGAGTTGGTGTAAATTTTCATACTCTTATACCACTATGCAAAAAACTCAGGACAGTGTTAGTTTTACTATTTTATGCTTATGTCTATTATTATATGTTTCAGTGTTTCAATGTTTAGATGTTTACTGTTGCACCGAGGGACTGAGAGAAACGCAATTTCGGTCCTGTGTATGTCCTGCACTGTACATATTGCAGATCTGACAATAAAGTTGACTTTGACTTTGACTTTGACTTTGATATTTCATCTGATAGGCAGAACTGTCTCTGACGGAAAACAGGAAAACTGTTTACAGAATCGGCCAGATGGCCTGCTTGTGAGCACAGAGAATATTATGGCTAACTTTCACAGACAAAACAGAGAAGGAAGTTGCAAGTTAAAAGTTTACCCTGAACTGTGCCTTTAGATTCAGAGCTTGCTTGTTCTGCAGAAATAAACCAGCAGAAGGGTCAAACTCATGCAAGTAACAGATCATCATTAAAATGACAAAAATATACTGTAGATCAATTCTGAATTAACACACATTAAAGAGAAAGTTCAATCTGATTAATTAGTGTCCATTAATTCATAATAATTGTAACAAATATAAGTGTCCACTCGTCTCCTTGAGGGCTTCAAGAAGGTGTAATACTGAGAGTTTCAGAGAGATGTGGAGAGGTTTACTTGAAGGTCAAGACAGTCCACTACAGTATCACTACAGTCCCCCTTTTTGGAAGTCATCACCTGTCCTTGGAGATGAGTTCCAACACGAAAGGATACCACCGAATGTCTCTGACCTCTATGTAATCCAGCAAGTGGAAAAAAAGTTCAAAATTATACTCCCATAATGTTTTTGGAAATTCCATACTGTTTGTAAGTAATCCCATTGCGGTAAGCTTTCAATCCTTTGGAAAACATAGTCTGTTAACCCATGGAAAACTGAGTCTGTGATCCTTTGGAAAACAAAGTCTTATAATCCACAACGGTAAATCCACAACGATGGGGGTTATTGATTTCATCAGCAAGAATGGTTTTTAATCAGCATGTAGAGGGGATCCCTCGATTGAAGCAGAGGAGGCGGCCCTTGGATGAAGGTTGAAGACCAACGTTGGATCAGCAGGTCCCCACATCGAAGGTTGCAGGCTGGATGGCTTCCAGTCGGTGCCACCCTGGTTCAATGTGTCATGCAATTATGTGGTTTTAGGTGGGCTTATGATTGGGATTTTACATTAGGCCCTACCTATATGCACCTGGTATGTAAGCTATCATGGATTAGATCAGCTACAATTACCAATTAAGGGGTGGATCAATGCTGTAAAAATCAGATATAGGGATCTATACCTATAGAAATGTGGAGGGCTTCTGTAACGAAGGCCTCTTCATTCAAACTATTCCTCCATTCATTATTTAGTTTAGGTTAAACTAAAATAAAAAAATGAAAACTAGTTTGGTCTAAATGTCTGTTGTCTTTTAGACGAACGACGCAAGATTTGGTATTCCCTATAAATTTTGAAGTCTATGGCGAGACTCATCAAAATGAATAGATCTAGAATAGAAACGATCGAATCGGTCCTACCTAAATGATTGGGAGGTCAGTGTAGATTATAGTACCTTAAGTAGTATTGATCTACAATGACTCTTCAAAGATTGAGATCTTTAACAAAATGAACAGCATGTTGGCATAGTTAAATCCATTTAAGTCTTCAACTAACATTAATCAAAACCTCTTTTGGCTGGGAGTGTTCAGAAAACAACAACAACTTCAATAACAACAAAAGTAGCAATTAAGCAACTAAAAACAACGTTTCACTACGTCAAACTCACTCTGGTCGTCAGATTCCAATGTGTCACACACCAGAAATACAGTCTAAACTGTTTAGTTTATTTACTATCCTGTGTTTGGACGACCTTATTTTCCCATGAAGTCTGTGAGTTTGTCAGATCTTCGTCATTTGCGGAGTCATTGAACGCCTCAAAAGGTTTGATTTGATTTCAATGTACCCACTTAACAATTGGCCGTTTGCGACCTTTGCCGATTTTGATTCCGTAGACAACTGAGGACACTTTGTCTGTTATCAAATGAGGTCCCGTCCACCTGGGCATTAGTTTGCGGGCGAGAGTACCGGTCCCGGACCCTCCTTTTCCGGCTGTGGGGGCGAAAGTATAGTACAAAACTCTGTCTCTCACTTGGAGTTCATCATGGGAAGCTTTCTGGTCATAGTACGCCTTGCGTCCCTCAGCAGACCTTTCCAGGTTTTGCTGGGCAAAAGCAAAAGTGTCTCGGAGGTGTACATTCAAGTCTTTCATGTATTGTTGAGTGGTGTAGGCTGTTGCCATGGTGGCGTCACCTGGTTGGTACAACAGGTGTAGAGGGAGAGTCATTTGTCGACCGGTCATCATCTCGAAGGGAGAGACGCCAGTTGATGTGTGTGGAGTGGCCCTAATGGCCATCAGGACCAAAGGGAGTTTCACGTCCCAGTCCTTGTGGTTTGCGGCTACGTATTTCTTCAAAATACTCACCACCGTTCTGTTTGCTCTCTCTACTTGTCCTGAAGATTGTGGGTGGTAGCCAATATGGAAATCAGCTTTGACGCCAAGCGTCTTCCACAGTTCTTTCATCACTTCACCTGTGAAGTGTGTACCTTGGTCTGAGTTCACCCTAAGGGGAAGTCCAAACCTGGAGAATACATGATTCACTAGCAAAATAGCAGTAGTTTGTGCTGTGTCATTAGGAGCTGGTAGGCATTCTACCCATTTGGTAAATGCACAGGTTACCGTGAGGAAATATTTATTTCCTCTAGAGCTCTTAGTGAGTGGCCCCACCCAGTCAAACTGGATGTCAGACCATGGAAATGAAATGCCTCTGCTTTGCAGTGGTGCTCTGTGGAGTGGTCTGGTAGGCTGAAACTGGGCGCAAATCAGGCACCCGTCAATGTAGTCCTTGACATCCTTTTTCATACCAGGCCAATAGGCAATTTGTTTCAATGCCGTCAGCGTGGCTTTCTCTCCTTTGTGTCCTGCGGACGGGAGATCATGGGCATGAACTAACATCACCCCCCTGTGGCCATGGGGAACCACAAACACTGGTGAGGACGCTGGTCCATGGGCAAAAGTTAGGATGCCTTTGATCAGTTTCAGCTGCGAGCGCAGATGATAGAGCACCCTGAGGTCAGGATCAGAATCCAGCTCGTCTTTGGACAGAGTATTATTGTCAGGGTCAGTCAAGTACAGCATCATGGATTTGATAGCAGGGTCCAACTTTTGCAGTCGGACGATGTCTGTGTCAGTCAGTGCAGGTCGTACCGAGACTGCGTTGTCGGCAGGTCTGGCTGCGGCCTGTGCATGTGTGACTGCCTTAACCTCGACAGTAGGTTGTATTGGCAGAGTCTTGACCTACCAGGAGGGGTCAAAGGACCACAGCTGACCTTTATCGGCTCCTTCTTTGGCTAAAGAATCTGCAATGTCATTATAGTACTTGTCATCGCCTTGGACTCTTGAATGTCCTGGAACCTTTTTCCAGTAGATCTGAATGTCGTGTAACATCACCAAGTGATCACACGCCATGAAGAGCTCTTTGTGTTTGACCGCCTTCCTGTCGCTTGTGAGAAAACCGTTCTGCTTCCACATAGCGAGATGACAGGCGAAACTCAACCGAGCATAGATAGAGTCAGTACAGATGACTAGTGTCTTTATGGAATGTTCTACAACCAACTGGAGAGCTATTAGGATGCCCGCAATCTTAGCGTACTGAGAAGTCTGAGAGCCTAAGCTGTAGCTGAAAGTGCTCTGCTGAAGGTCACGGAGGAGTACCCCTCCAACACCTGCCCTGCAGATGTTGTCGTTGCGGAATGCAGACCCATCCACGTACAATGTTGTCATACCCTTACAGATATTATCATCAAAGAAGTGGTGATTTGGATCCTCCGTCACCAAGGGCCTTTCCTTAGCAGGCGGCTGGGTGGCTGGCACATCGTTTGTGCATTCCTGGCAGATAGCCAAGTCAGTGCCCAAATGTGACTTCTTATTTTGACCATAGCGGATGTCTAGGTCAAAACTCTGAAGCGCCATGAGCCACGTTGCAACACGTGAGTTTGTAACCACGCCATCTCTGATGCGTTGGCTGTTCAGGAAAGTCACCGGCTGGTGGTGTGTTTCAACAATGATCTTCTGTCCCCCAATGTAGCTGGAGAAATGTTTTACTGCCCACACCGTGGTCAGTAAAGCTTTCTCACAGTCCGAGAATTTCAACTCGGGGCCTACCATTGTCTTGCTGGCGTAGGCCACTACACGTTTGTCTCTGTCGTGTATTTGGTACAGACCTGCACTCATAAAATGAGCTGAAAAGCCCACTTCCAAGTGAAACTCCTTGTTATAGTCTGGGTAGACTAGACATGGGGCTGACTTGATCCTGTCTATAAGAGCGTCCATCGCCTGTTGCTGTTTGTCGGTCCAGACAAACGGAACGTCTTTCTTCAGGAGAATAGTCAGCGGTTTAGCCAGGTCTGCATAGTTCTCTATGAATTGGTTCGAGTAATTACACACGCCAAGAAAACTTTGCAGTTCTTTGAGATTGGTGGGGACTTTGAGATTGTCAAGGCCTTGGGTACGAGTCAGTTGTGGTTGTACTCCGTCCGGACCTACAAGTAGGCCAACGTAGTCCACTTTGGATCTGCACCACTGGCATTTTGACAATGAAATCTTAGCACCAGCAGTTGTCAGTTGATTCAGAACGTGGTCGATCTCAGCCAAATGTGAATCCAGTGTCGGCTGCCTCAAAAGGACATTGTCCACGTAAATCAGTATCCCACGCTTGTGGGCGTTCGGACATGCTTTGTTCAAAAAGATGTTGAACTCTGCAGGTGAGTTAGCGTAGCCAAATGGACATCTGTTAAAGGTGTATTGACGACCACCAAAAGTGAAAGCCAGTTTGTACTGGTCCTCGTCACGCACGGGGATGGTCCAAAAACCAGAGGCGATGTCGAGGGTGGAAAAGTACTTACCATTGGTGACCTTGGGCAGTTCCTGTTGGAGCTGGGTCATGGGCCACCTGGATAAGGGAACTTGTTTGTTCAGCTTTCTGTAGTCAATGGTGAGTCTCCATTTACCATTTGGTTTTAACACTGGCCATATAGGCGCAGAGTAAGTGCTGTTACAGTATCTGATGATACCTTTTCCCAACAAGTCATCAATGATATCTCTGATAGGTTCATGAGCTGCCAGAGGAATCTTGTATTGTCTGACGAACGCAGGTGGAGCGTCAGGTGGGGTTGGGATGCTTACGTTGTGGATCGTGGTCAACCCACAATCCATAGAGTCAGTCGAGAATGATTTCTCGTATTTTAAGAGAACTTTGCGAAGCTTGTCCCTTTCTTCATCAGTTTTCAGGGCGTCGGCCTGAGCGACCACCTGTTCAATCTGTGAAGCAACCGAGGTGGGTTCTTGTTCATTGGGGAGCTCCATTGAGACCCTGTCGGTGTCGTAAAACCTGTCTACAGGTAGGGCACTATAAGTTCGAAGGCCAAGACTTTTTTCACCGTTGAAACCGAACCTAATGACTGGGTCATGGCCGGACTCACTTGGGGAGAAGAGGGTTATGGCCTTTGTTGGTTTTGTGAACAAGACTCGCCCCGCGTGATGACGTGGAAACAAGTTTTCTGGGAGGCCTCCCAGAAATGGAACGCTAAGTTCAAAATCATGGAAATCAGTAGAGATCAACCATCCTAGCCGCGTGTTTCTTGGGATCAGTACCTCGTCTGTGCCTGTGTTACACACAGCAACGGACGTGGTTCTACAGTCGAGGTCCACTTTGCATGTGGCCACCACGGACAGCCCTAAGTCGAGAAACGTAGGAGATGGTTGAAAACAAGCCTGCTGTCGGCTAATAACCTGACCTTTCACGATGTGAATTGTCACCATTTGGTTGTCAGCCCGAGGTGGTACTGTGGTGTCATGACTGCTAGCAACCTGGCAGACCTCTGGTATGGTTTGTCCAGCCTTAAGATTTTCTGTAGTTAACACAGGAGAATCTTTCCTGGCTGTGTCCAGCGACCACAGTACCTCATTGTTGACGTCTACAGAGACACCCAATCTTACCAAAACGTCAGAGCCTAAATAGGTCGCGTGTGGTAAGTTAGTGATCACTAAGAACGGGTGGACCAGTCTGCGTTGGTTCCAGGACAGTGACAGGCAAATGACTACTCTCGCGGTCATTTCCTCACAACTGTCGGGATCTAAAGAAAAACGGAAAGACTTTCTGAGCCGTATAAGACCCTCATGCTTATGAAACAAGGTTTCATAGAAAGCTCGGCTGATCGCAGACCTCTCTGACCATGGGGACAACACAGCATCATCGGTGTGGGATCCCTGGATCCCTACACCGTTCACTACCTGGGGCAGGTAATGTCCCGTGAGTGCCGAATGTTTCAGCTCGCATAGGAGGCCCACCTGTGGTGTCTCTATTGCCTCACCTGATGTCGAAGGTCCACATACCGGGCATGCGCTCTCGGATGGGCGTTCCCTCATGCCTTCCGCGGTACCCGCGGTCACACAGTCTGTATCGCCCAGCGGAGGCATTTCAATTGGCAGTGGACTGCTCACTGTAGCCCACACCGTCCGATCACCATAATTTATAATCGCTTCAAAGCGATTGATACAATCCTGGCCGACCAGAAATGGGATGGAGTCCACCGTAGACACATGTACCGGATGGTAAATTGCCGTCTCGCCAATCTGCATGTGAACCATGGCAATAGCTGTCAGGGTTGTTCCCATTTCTGAGAGTCCCCGCAACTCAATAGCACATTCTGTCAGGGGTATTTCTCTGTCAACACTCCTAGCGGCTGTCTTCAGCTCCTCGAACAGTGTGGGTGACATAATGGATATGTCGGCACCACCGTCCAGGAGGGCGTCTTGGGTGAGGACCCCTTCTAACGTGACTGACAGGTAAGCCTTCATAGCGGGCCCCTTTCTGTAAAGGTCGCACAGGAACCACCTATCGCACGTAGGTTCTTCCCGACGTTTTGTACGTCTACCACTGTCAGTGTCATGGTGAACCACCTGAACCGGCAGTGCAGTCACACGCGTGTCAGTGAGACCAGTTTGTGACGAGTCACTGTCACTGGTCAGCGAGGTATCCCCCTTTATCTCTGATAAGGGGCTCTCTGGCTCTGTAACAATGATGTCAGGGTCACGGTCAATGTCATGTTGACTGACATGTGCTGGACTGTCAATGGTCTGACTGTCTGCGCTCCGACTGACAGTATCATGCTGACCAATGTCTTGTTGACTGTCAGGAATAGTGTCACTGTTGCCATCTGCGTGCTCTGAGTTACTATCAATGACAGCACCGTACAACGCATCAGGCTTCTTATCTTTGTTAGCAGCCTGCAAATTTCCTAACAACCGACGTATGACCTCGGTCTCTTCTGAACTCAGAGGGTTAGGACCAATTTTCTGGGGCTTGTGTTGTCCATCGCCCGTCTCGGGCACACTTTTCCGAGGTGTAGGCGGAGCAGCACCCTTGCGTGAGGGTCCCCTCTAGGAGCCCTTGTTGCGCGAGTCAACCTGCTGACCGTACTTCGCAACATTAGGACGTGCACCTCCCTTTTTATATCGCTGCCCACCCTCCTGACCAGACCTGAACCACCTTGGCTCACCAGTGGGGCGAACATCATCATCCCGAGGTGCCCGTAGGGCGTCCCGCTTCGTCTCGCCGACACCAGAAGGAGGAGCAGACGCTCGCGCTCCTTCTAGCTCCAGTGGACGGAACAAGCCCCTCTCACTTGGAAATGCCTCTATGGGAGCCCTGCGTTTGCTGTATGCCTCAAAAACACGTACGGCATACTCCAACACCTCCGTGATGGTGTTCCTTTCGCCGTTAGCCATGATTTCAACCGACGAACCTATCTCAGGATGCAAGTTTTCGATGAAGAGACACTTAAAATGTCTCTCCTCCTCCATCCCAGGTTCGTTCCGATTACTAAAGTAAGCCTGGAAGAACCTTTTGTAATAGACCTGTGGATGTTCGTTGTGTAATAAATCTATAGGCCGTTTGTGTAATTAAACACGTACGAGGTCAGTTTACTGAATTACCTATAGTTTGGATGAAAGATCCGAGCAGATTTTATCTACACAAATCTACCATCAGTTTCATGGGGTCTCAACTTTTTCAGAATAAATCAATAAATCGGTGATGTGATTAGCCAGAAATGTAATTTCACAAGAGACTTCAATTTATGTTGGTCTACCAGAAAATAGACCTTTTATTGAAATTATCATGAAAGTACATTAAACATTTGTATCGATATTAGCTCTGATTTAATAACTACGTTGACAAGAATTCAAATTAAAACAAACAGACAGTTAGGAACTTTTCTGTTGGTACATTTACTTGACAGATTAAAAGCTTATGAAAAATAAGAAATAGGAGGAAGAAGATGAAAGCTAAGTTAACTGAAGTTGATTATTTTGAACCAACCAGGGTGGCAGCCTTTTCCCAAACAGGTCCAGCTGTACTTCCGACACGTGCAGCATACAAACAAGCCTCTTTACCTGGTGACGATACGTCTAGAGGAGATGAGGGCTGAGAAGTTTGTGGACACTAACGGACTGTGTGGTCCAGCTCAGGTCCAGTCGACTTCGTGCGTGTATGGCTGGATCAGACGAGCGAGAGCACGCTTTCACCGGCAGGAACAGAGCCAATCGCACTGACTGATTTTCAAAATAAAACTTCCGAAAACAAATTCTTTCAGAAATGAGTGTTTCGAGGTACAGCAAGGCTTTGCCGTGACTCCAGCTGAGACGTGGGTCTAGTTGACACAATGACCGGAACGTCTCCAGCTTTCCCAGAGGAGAGAACCAGTTGTAAGTTAGTTCTCTCCAAAGCACTAAAGAAAAATGTAGGAAATGACCTTTATATAGGAGGCGGGGTCTGACCCACATCCTTAACAACCACTGGCTGGTCCCAACAAAATAAAAGATGGAAGTTTAATTCCATAGGCAGAAACGTCTCTTGACGGACAACAGGAAAACTGTTTACATAAACAGCCAGATGGACTAGCCTGTTGAGTCTAGCTTGAAGACAAAACAGAGAAGGAAGTGAACAGCTTACCCTGACTCATGTCCTAGATTTCAGAGCACACTTGTATTGTAGAAATAAACCAGCAGAAGGGTCAAACTCATGCAAGTAACAGATCATCATTAAAATGACAAAATATACTGTAGATCAATTCTGAATTAACACACATTAAAGAGAAAGTTCAATCTGATTAATTAGTGTCCATTAATTCAAAATAATTGTAACAAATATAAGTGTCCACTCGTCTCCTTGAGGGCTTCAAGAAGGTGTAACACTTAGAGTTTCAAAGAGATGCAGAGAGGTGTACTTGAAGGTCAAGCCTACAATATCAGAGATGAGGTGTATCACTACAGTCCCCCTTTTTGGAAGTCATCGCCTGTCCTTGGAGATGAGTTCCAACACGAAAGGATACCACCGAATGTCTCTGACCTCTATGTAATCCAGCAAGTGGAAAAAAAAAAAGTCAAAAAAAAAGTTCAAAATTATACTCCCATAATGTTTTTGGAAATTCCATACTGTTCGTAGGTAATCCCATTGCGGTAAGCTTTCAATCCTTTGGAAAACATAGTCTGTTAACCCATGGAAAACTGAGTCTGTGATCCTTTGGAAAACAAAGTCTTATAATCCACAACGGTAAATCCACAACGATGGGGGTTATTGATTTCATCAGCAAGAATGGTTTTTAATCAGCATGTAGAGGGGATCCCTCGATTGAAGCAGAGGAGGCGGCCCTTGGATGAAGGTTGAAGACCAACGTTGGATCAGCAGGTCCCCACATCGAAGGTTGCAGGCTGGATGGCTTCCAGTCGGTGCCACCCTGGTTCAATGTGTCATGCAATTATGTGGTTTTAGGTGGGCTTATGATTGGGATTTTACATTAGGCCCTACCTATATGCACCTGGTATGTAAGCTATCATGGATTAGATCAGCTACAATTACCAATTAAGGGGTGGATCAATGCTGTAAAAATCAGATATAGGGATCTATACCTATAGAAATGTGGAGGGCTTCTGTAACGAAGGCCTCTTCTTTCAAACTATTCCTCCATTCATTATTTAGTTTAGGTTAAACTAAAATAAAAAAAATGAAATCTAGTTTGGTCTAAATGTCTGTTGTCTTTTAGACGAACGACGCAAGATTTGGTATTCCCTATAAATTTTGAAGTCTATGGCGAGACTCATCAAAATGAATAGATCTAGAATAGAAACGATCGAATCGGTCCTACCTAAATGATTGGGAGATCAGTGTAGATTATAGTACCTTAAGTAGTATTGATCTACAATGACTCTTCAAAGATTGAGATCTTTAACAAAATGAACAGCATGTTGGCATAGTTAAATCCATTTAAGTCTTCAACTAACATTAATCAAAACCTCTTTTGGCTGGGAGTGTTCAGAAAACAATAACAACTTCAATAACAACAAAAGTAGCAATTAAGCAACTAAAAACAACGTTTCACTACAACAAACTCACTCTGGTCGTCAGATTCCAACGTGTCACACACAAGAAAAACAGTTCTTAGCTTTATAACCGATGTCAATTAAATCCTGCAGATTTAAACGGTTGTTAAGGTTAGTTTTTTGTTGTGGGTTTTATGCTTAATGGTTTTACGCTGGAGGGACTATGTTTCTCGGCTGGCCTGGGAATGCCTTGGGATTCCCCCAGAGGAGCTGCTCCAAGTGGCTGGGGAGAGGGAAGTCTGGGCCTCCCTACTTAGGCTGCTACCCCCGCGACCCGACCCCGGATAAGCGGAAGAAAATGGATGGATGGATGGTTTTATGCTTAGCGTTTCTAAGTTCTAGTTGGAACGGTTTCTTTTCGCAACTAGTATAGTTTAAACTGTTTAGTTTATTTACTATCCTGTGCTTGGACGACCTTGTTTTCCCATGAAGTCTGTGAGTTTGCGAGATCTTTGTCGTTTGTGGGGTTATTGAAATCTTTGTCCTTGACATGGGCATGACCTAACATCACCCCCTTGTGGTCATGAGGGACCACACGCACGGGTGTGGACGTCCGTCCATGGGCACGAGTTAGGATGCCATTGTTTAGTGTAGGCTGTTTGCGCAGCTTAGAGTAGATAGTACGCAGGAACTTCTTAGGTTTCGGCCAACGTGTCTCTGTACGTTTACCTCTTTCTGCGTAATTCAGGTGTGTCACAACTGTCGGCGCAGTCGCAAGTGTGTCTGACTGGTCAGATTGCGACGGGTCACTGTCGTTGTGATGTGTGTCTTCCCACTTCATGAATGAAGAGGTGCTCTTTGAGTCTGTCAGAACTATGTCATCTCTGAGTAGTTCTAGATTCAAATGCTCTTGAACCAAGGTTTCATCAAAAGCTTGGCTGATGACCGAATTACCTGTCCCAGAGGACAGTACAGCGATCTCGGTGTGTGATCCTTGGATCTCTACACCGTCCTCTACCTGTGGTAGGAAGTGTGAGTTTGCCCCCCTTTTGTTTGAGGAGGGGTCCTCAAAATCTGTAACCATGGAGTCCAAGTGACTGTCAGCGTGTTGTAGACTGTCACTTTCAGGACTCGGATGTCCTTGAACCAAGACTTCACCGAAATCTTGGCTGTTTGCTGAATTACCTGTCCCACAGGACAGTACAGCGTCGTCGGTGTGGTACCCTTGGATCACCACACCCTCTTCTACCCGTGGTAGGAAGTGTTCAGTGAGTGCTGAAGGTGTCAGCTCGCAGAGGAGGTTCTCGTGATGGGCCAGAGTCTGGTCCAACTGTTGAGTCTCCTCTATCACACCTGTATATGAAGGTTCACTTACCGGGCTTGTGGTCTCGGTTGGGGAATCCCATGTGACCTCAGCGGTACCTGTTGTCAGACAGTCAGTGTCCTGACCTTGGGGAGGCACCACGATTGGCAGTGGACTGCTCACTGTGGCCCACATTGTCTGATTGCCATAATTTATAATCGTTTCAAAGCGATTAATAAAATCTTGGCCAACCACAAATGGAGCCTGGAGTGAGTCAAGTTCAGACACATATACCGGGTGGTATAGTGACATTTCGCCAATCTGCATGTGAACCATGGCTATTAGGGTTGTTCTCGTCTTTGCGAGGCCCTGTTGCTCACCATAAGTGTATTTCACAAAGGGTATTTGCCTGTCAACATCGTTAGCGGCGGTCCTTAGCTCCTCAAACAGTTCGGCTGACATGATAGACACGTCTGAGCCGCAAACCAGGAGTGCTTCTTGCGCGAGGACCCCTTCCAATGTGAGTGGCAGGTAAGCTCTCTTAGCTATCCCCCTTTTTATAAAGTTACACAGAAACCGTTTAGGTTTTTTCACACGTTTCTGTGTACGTGTGACTCTGTCTGTGTAATCGTCGTTGCTGTCAGCATCATGATGGCAGTTTGCCTCATGACCTTCAGGATGTGGATTTTTAGCAATTTGTTTGCTGTCAGCATCTTGATTTTCAGGACGCTGATCATCAGCAATTTGTTTGCTATCAGCATCATTGTCAATGTTGACGTTGTTGTTGTCAACCGTGTGCACTGAGTCGTTGCAAAAGGCAGTGCTGCGCGTCGCTTCATCAGGTTGAACAACGTTGTTTGTGTTATCATCAAGGACAACGTCACACGTTATGTCAGCTTGGTCAACCACTGTAACATTCAAATCATTTGACAAACAACTCACAACCTCAGTCCCGTCTACGCGCAGAGGCGCCGTTTCCTTAATCTGGAGCATGTGTGACTCATTGCATGTCTCGAACTGTGCAGCTCGACGTGCAGGGGCAGGAGGGCCGCTTCTCGGGGGTACATGTCGGGACAGACCATTTCTCAAAGGGTCACGGCTCCCAGACATCAACTTCTCTTGAAGTTCACCCACTGTGAGACCCAGGAGAGAACTCTTTTGGTTTGATCTGAACCATCTTGGTTCACCTAGAGATTGAACACCTACCTTGTGTGGTTCTCTGCTCATCTCAGGGTTTTCAACCTGAGGGGCAGGGGCAGCAGAACTCCCCGTGAACCGATCAGAGTCACCGTTCCAGCTGGACACAATCTGTGGTTTGTTATCATGAAAAACCTGTTCACTTTCGCACTCTGAAGGAGAGGGAACCTCTTCTACTTTCTGCGAGTGGGATGTGACCTTTTGACCTGGACACACCACTGAGGGTGTTTTTCGTCGTTCGAGCATGTCAAAAAATTCCATAGCACATTGTTTAATTTCTGCCATGGTACTCTCTTTGCAATTAACATTGAAGCGAACACATTTCATTATGAAAGGTATTAGATTCAAAGTGAAACGACTTTTAAACAGGTAATCTTCCTCAATTCCAGGGACAGTTTTGTCCCCTGTGTAAGCAGAGAGGAGCCTGTCGTAAAACACCAGGGGATGTTCACCTGGTTCCTGAAGGACGTTCTTTGCAGCTAAGTACCTATCAAATGATGAAACAAACCCACAATTTGTTGATGCACCTGCTAGAACGTCCATCTTTGTACTGATTTCCTGTGAAAAATCAAGTAAAGTGGGTCTCATTTCAGAGTGTGCATTCCCACCATGTGATGCCTGCGGCAATCAACATGGAGTCCAAGATGTGAAATCAAATAAAAATCAGTGATTTTTATTAATTTGTCGACCTGTGACAAGGTCAAACAAAATCGGCTTTCGCTGTGAGATTTATGTGAAAATCAAAACAAAAGACGCCTCATGTGTGTTATTCTAAACTTGCAGTTTAAAATAAACAGGGACAGACAGCTTGTTTTGCACAGAATTTATGATAAAAGTGTCAAGTTTATCAAAAAGCAGACATGTCTGTATTAAATCTGTGTAACTGTTCTGCCATCAACATTTGACTTTCTGCGAAAATCAAATTAAATGATGCTGTGAGTACAATATTCTCAAAATGTTCCTCTTTTAAAACAGGAATGTTCAACATGTACAAATTACAGGAAGACTGCGTCTTCTAAAGTAACCAGCAGATGGGGCCACAACGCTGGAAATGAGTTTATCACATCGACTGTAATTACTCTATCTGACCGTTATAGAGGCGCTGTTATCACCCGTGAGCGAAGCTGTAGCTTTTAGCCCACACAGACATCTAACAACGGATGAAAAGCATCAATCAGACAGATCTAAAGCGTTACGTGATATAGCTTTAGAACCCCAGGCTCACAAAAACGACATCATGTGAGCAAAACCGGTTGAACTGTGAAGCCTTTTAAACTACGTTTAAAAGTAATAAGGTCGGACCCATAAAGCAGTTGCAGCACCCAATGTCACGTGACCTTGTCACATGGCGATCGGCAGACTCAAAGCAACTGACTCAATCCACCCATTAAAATCTCAAAAACACCGCGTTTAAACAGTCTTTTCAATGACAGTAATGGACAAACAAGCATGAAAACTTGTCTGGGACCAGCAGCTGAAGTGAAAGTTGACGAGGAGTGAGCTCCTCACTCCTTCAAGCGTCAACACTTACAGCGTATTCGACCAATCACAGCGAAGACAGAACTGTAGTTCTAAAACCCAAGTGTTCATGGGAAATTGAGTCTTCTAACCCTAACGCCACCCACGTGTGACGTGCCGTTCGAGCGTTGTGTTCACGGACCTGCGGTCGGTCGAACAAGAGCGTGGAACGGACTTTTTAACGTTCTAAAACAGTCATAAATATCGCAAAACACTGCGGTTAAGCCAGTCTTCGACGATATCACGCGCATAGAACTCAAACAACACAGATAAACTGTCAGAAATGTGTGCAAAAATGAATCTGACAACCACAGTCTACAGAACCAACTTTTTTGAACACGACACACAATGGACCAATCACAGTGCTTTAAGCAGCCATCTTGCCTCGGTACCGCTAACTAACTAACGGGTGCTGAGGCGCGGACGGGTGTGAGGGAGGTGAAGGCCCAGGGGGGGGGTGAGGGCGGACCAACAGGTATGGGTGAAGCTGGTGGTGGTGGAGGCGGTGGGTCTTGAGGCGCAGGAGGGAATGAGGGCGGATCAACAGGTGTGGGACCAACAGGTGTGGGAGAGGATGGTGGTGGTGGAGGAGGAGCTGGTGGAGGGGTGGATGGCATTTTGCCCAGTTTTGACATGAGCTCCACACACGCCCTCCTCTCCTTACTGAGTTTATCGGTAGTAGAGGCCAATTCATACTTACAATCTGTTAATTGGGCACTCAGGCCATCGTTTTGACCTTGTAGAACCGACAAACGTTGTTCGACCACAACCATCTCTTTTTCATATCTTGTCAACTTCTGTTGAACTAGAGCCATACTCGCCTGTGACGCCTGCCAATACAGGTTATAATTATCCCTCTCTGACTCGCACGTCTCCAACCTCCCCGTCACATCATCATTTTCAGCTGTTAACACATTGCATTGTTGCAGCAATGCATCATTGTCCGCCAGAGCTTTGCTATAAGCATCCTCCCTAGCACGAATGCTGTCCTCATGTGAATCTGTGAGTGACTGCAGCTGTAGCTTTAAAGACTCAACCTCCTGCAATGCTGCGGCCTGAAGCTTATCACATCTGTCTGCAGCAGCCTGGCACGCCACGACTGCAACATCCCGCTCCTTCGAGAGCTCATCGCCTCTGACCACCACAAGGTCCAATTTGGCCTTCAGCAAAAGTGCCAGTTTTGCCAGGCGTTCAGTGCTTTTCTGCTTTGTCTTATCCGACGTAGCACCGTCAGCCAAAACTTTTAAAGCTACCTCTATCTGTACTCCAGACAGAGCATCCACCTCAACCCCATAGGTAGTGATTGGAGCTGTGAGAGACACCAACGCTTTGTCTACATCATCCATGGGAACCGTACGTGTACGACGCTCAGTGTCGAAATCAGCTGTCGAGGTATCAGGAGCCTCATGTGCAGAGGCCGCCATCTTATCTGGAAATTTGTGAAACACAAATTAAATGAAGCCACCGTAGAGAGCAAGGCCTACCAGCTTGTTATTCTAAATAAACTTGTATCTAAAATAAATAGGAGGACCGGTGTGCAGCTGCTCAGTAACATCCAAGATGTGAAATTTAACAAAAATCAGTGATTATTATTAAATTGTCAACCCATGAGACGACCATCAAGGTCGCCTATTTGTGTGTGATTTCTGTGAAAATCAAGACAAAAGATGCCTCATCTGTGTTATTTTAAACATGCAGTTTAAAATAAACAGGGACAGACAGCTTGTTTTGCACAGAATTGATGATAAAAGTGTCAAGTTTTATCAAAAAGCAGACAAGTCTGTATTACTTCTGTGTAACTGTTCTGCCATCAACATTTGATTATGTGCGAAAAACAAATTAAGGGATGCTGTGTCCTCAACATTTCAAAATGTACTCTATTCAAAAACAGGAAAGTTGAAATGTTAGATACAGTTGCATCAAACTGTATTCTTAGACGTGACCAGCAGATGGGAGCACCGCGCTGGAAATGAGTTTATCACAGCGACTGTAATTTCTCTGTCCGACCACGTCAGAGGCGCTGTTGTCGCCTGTGAGCGCAGCCGTGAGCCGCTAAACATTCACAGACGTCTAACAACGGATCAAAAACAGCAATCAGAAATATCCAAAGCCCTTACGTGACATAACTCTAGAACCCCAGTCTATAATAGACGATTCGATGTGAGTAACATCGTTCAGGACATGTAATGTGATTTTTAAACTTTCTCTCAAAAGAAAAAGACAAGTCATTTCCCTTAAACCAGACGCAGCATCCGGCGTCCCGTGACCTGGTCACATGGCGATCGGTAGTATCAGAGCAACTGACTCAATCCACCCATTAAAATCTCAAAAACACCACAATGAAACAGTCTTTTCAGAGATAGTAACGGACAAACAAGCCTGAAGCCTGTGCACCCTGGTTTACTGAAGTCAAAAGTGACGAGGAGTGGGCTCTCCCACCCCGCAAGCGTCAACACTTACAGTGTAATCGACCAATCACAGCGAAGACAGAACCGTAGTTCTAAAACCCAAGTGTTCACGGGAAATGTAGTCTTCTAAACATAACGCCACCCACGTGTGACGTGCCGTTCGAGCGGTGTGTTCACGGACCTGCGGTCGGTCGAACAAAAGCGTGGAACGGACTTTTCAACGTACTAAAACAGTCATAAATATCGCAAAACACTGCGGTTAAGCCAGTCTTCGACGATATCACGTGCATAGAACCCAAACAACACAGATAAACTGTCAGAAATGTGTGCAAAAATGAATCTGACAACCACAGTCTACAGAACCAACTTTTTTGAACACGACACACAATGGACCAATCACAGCGCTTTAAGCAGCCATCTTGCCTCGGTACCGCTAACGTGTTAGCTCGACCCAAAGTCCTGGACACTCTTTCACAAAATAAACGTAGAATACACCACAGAAAATACTGTTAATGAGCTCAAACACATCCAGGCTAACTCCCACGCCTCCCAAAGAAGGCAGCACGCTAACTGTGTACAACAACGGACTTTACGTCAATCGGAACCGGATCCCGTCCGGTCCAAGCTGAGAGGGTCCAATCGAACCTCACAACACACGTTGTAACAGAAAAAGGCACTTAATGGAGCAGCATAATAATGTGTGACACAGCTTTGCAACAGCAATCCGCAGAAGTAATAAAATGAAGCAGTGGTGACACGGCGGTCACAACAACGAAAAATGCATGCAGCCTCGCGACACGTAATGAAACGTCTCACAAAAACAAACATTCATTCGTCCGCAGCTTCAAGCATATGTTGAAATGTGAAAGAAAAGATAATTCTAATGGGAAACGCACCAGACAATGCCACGATTAGCAATCTCTGACACCCACCAGCCAAATAATTATTCTATAAGTCCAAAACAGGATACATAACTATGCCAACAAACACCGTTCATTCAACCTTTATTTAGTCAGGTAAATCTTTTGAACCTCATGGGCTCATTTACCTCATTACCCTCATTACCCTGAGGCTGTTAGACTCATGAATGAATAAATAAAAATAAAATAAAAATAAACACTGCAAAATATCACATCATGCTGATGCTGATCTGTTTTCTTGTTGCTGTGTTCATCTGTGACCATCTGCTCATACAGACTCATGTTCGTGCTGCTGTTTATAATGATGTTTTTCCACTATATTAGGGCTTAGTGTATTACTAGTTGATGTTTTTCTTAGTTAATTCTAGATGTTATTACTGTTTTTCTCTTGCATTTGTTGTTGGATGTAACTGGGACCCCGTGTACATAATCTCGTTTTCATCACATGTACCACATGCGGTGCAAATGACAATAAAGACTCTCTGACTCTCTGACTCATTTACGAAAGGGACCTGCTAAAACTAAAGAACAATGAACACCGTGACAATAAGCTACACAAAACAACTTAATAACCGTCTTAGGAACGCAGACGAGCCACCAAAATGTAGTAAATAATGGGGGGTAAGGTATTTAAACACTTACTGGGCCACCATTATTGTAGAGATATAGGACTAACTGGTCAGTTTACTGACTTACCTATATTTTTAGATGCGCAGGTCTGAGCAGACTTTATCTGCACAAACTTGCCACCAATTCGCGAGTTCATCCTTTTTCCGGTATTAACTTGCTTTCACTGTGACTAGACAAAATGTAATTTCACAAGAGACTTCAATTTATGTTGGTCTACCAGAAAATAGACCTTTTATTGAAATTATCATGAAAGTACATTAAACATTTGTATCGATATTAGCTCTGATTTAATAACTACGTTGACAAGAATTCAAATTAAAACAAACAGACAGTTAGGAACTTTAACTGTTGGCACATTACTTAATTTCACTGTGTTAAGGAAAGGAAGAAATAGGAGGAAGATTAAAGATTGAAAGCTAAGTTAACCGAAGTTAATTATTTTGAAGCTACAGGGTGGCACCTTCCCGAACAGGTCCAGCTGTACTTCCGACACGTGCAGCATACAAACAAGCCTCTTTACCTGGTGACAATACGTCCCCTGGAGATGAGGGCTAAGAAGTTTGTGGACACTAACGGACTGTGTGGTCCAGCTCACGTCCAGTCGACTTCGTGCGTGTATGGCTGGATCAGACGAGCCGGGAGCACGCTTTCACCGGCAGGAACAGAACCAGCTACTGGCTGAACTTTCAAAATAAAACTTCAGAAAACAAATTCTTTCATAAAATGAGTGAGTGGGTTACAGTAAGCTTTACTGTAACACCAGCTGAAACGTGGGTCTAATTGACACAATGACCGGAACGTCTCCAGCTTTTTCCAGAGAAGAAACCAAGTTCTTAGGATGTTCTTCCCTCCGACTCCAAAGAAAATGCAGGAAATGGACCGTTATATGGGAGGCGGGGTCTGACCCACCTCCTTAATAACTATTGGCTGGTTTAACAAAATAAGAGAT
>JBBPBX010016908.1:0-18376 GCA_038048925.1 Garcialebias charrua | reverse complement strand
TTCTGTGTTATTTAAGCCTCATATAGATTTTAAGAAAAATTAAATAAGAATCAAGAGAAGAGCAGTGGTAATAATGTGAAGACAAGTGAAGAGATAAGTCAGCATGAACTTGATATTACGTAGTTAACTTGAACCCCACAACAGTTCACATATGAGGCAAATATTGTTGGCAGCCTACAAAGACTGATCAGATTCTGTAAAAAGCGTGTGTATTACATGTTTATATGTTTGTTAAAAACTTTGTTGATACCTGACCTGAATTCCCTTCTGTAAAGTTTCCAAAAGTGTTCCATACACACCGGTTAAAGCTGGATTTTTTGACCAGCTCCTGCAGCTCTAATCAGGTTTAAAGAGGAATAACAAGTGTAGATGTCTGTTTATTTGCAAATCAGAGTCTGGATCCTAGATTTTTTTTGTTTTGTTTTTTTGTTAAATGAGTTCAGATGACAGAAAAACAAGCGCTTGTGCAACTGGAAAAACTGGAGCTGTCATATTCGCATTGGCACTGTTCAGATTTCTGATGTCTGTTTTTCATGTAAATCTTTGTTTCAACAACATTATGTTCAGTAGCTTTTCCCCGCTGCAACAGTTCTCTTAACAACTTTCTGCTTAGAGCTGGGAAACACCAAGCATATGTTCACTGATGGATGGATGTCTGCCTGGACTGACTTTCAAAAATCAGAAATAGCTCTTTTTAAATGCTTGAGCAACAGTATGCTCTGACACACTAAAGATGTGCTGCTGTACAACCAAATGTTCACATGTCAATTTGCAGACTGCATGCAAACCACTTTTACCCTCACTGTCAGCTTTTTGTAAAATAATCCTGATGCACACTCAATAATCCAGGTACCAGTAGATAAATCTAACAAGGTTGAGTCAGGTCTTCTGGATGACATCTTCTTTGATGAAACGTTTCGTCTTTTATCCAAAAAACTTGTTCAGTCTGAGGAGCTGCAATAAACTCAGTCTTATAAATAGCACCTTCTCATAGTGGATCAACCAGTTTGCTGATGACAGCCAGAACTAGTTGTTCACATGCAAAAGAAGGATCATAAGCCTAACATCTGATCATTAGCGCCCTGATGGCTGCTTGCTAGTTGTAATACAGGTAGTCCTCGGGTTATGACGGTCTTGAGTTATGACGTTTTGTGGTTACGACACATCTCCCATTTACTATGAACAAACTTTTTTCGAGTTACGCAGCCGCCGCTGCAGCGGAACAATACAGTATTGTACTGTGCGCGGTGCAGCGGCGGAGGGATACACAGGCGGAGGGATACACAGGCGGAGGGATACACAGGCAGAGGGATACACAGGCGGAGGGATACACAGGCGGAGGGATACACAGGCGGAGGGATACACAGGCGGAGGGATACACAGGCGGAGGGATACACAGGCGGAGGGATACACAGGCGGAGGGATACACAGGCGGAGGAATACGTTACGTACTGTAAACGCTCTGGACCGAGGTTGACGGTGGTTTTACGTCGTAAACGGAATACAAAGGATGGACGGAGGAATACGGCGTCACCAGCATCCCAGTAGGCCATTAACTCTTTTTTCCCTTCATTATGGCTCCCAAACGTATGTGTTTTTTGATAATTACGTATGTAGGGTACTGTGTTAGGATAGGCTACGTGCTTGGTAATACCGTACTGTACATGTATATGGTGCAGTGTGTACGTATATTTCGACGTCGAAAATCGGTTTACGCCGCCGCATAGGAACGGATCTACATCGTAAGTCGAGGACTACCTGTACTAGCAATAACAGCATTGTAAGAGGGGGACAGTTGAACATGGAGGCCTCCACCCCAGTTGAACAATGGACGGTTTCTTTTCACAAAGATGTCTTCCTTCACTCCTCTCTCAAACCATTGTTCCTCTCTATCAAGGATGTGAACATCTTCATCCCTGAAAGAGTGACCTCCCTGCAGATGAGTATAAACCAGAGTCCTGGCCTGATGATGTTGCTCTTGCTGGCCCATCCTTTTGGCCAGTGGCTGTTTAGTTTCCCCGATGTAAGACTGATCACAACCTTGACACTGAACAACATACACAGTACTGTATTACTCTATTTGTGCTGGGGTTCACTGGGACGGACCAGTCTTTGCCGAAATGTAGTCGAAATGGGACGTCATGCCATTGAGTATGTTGTTATTGAGATTGGCTTGACGAGTTACCAGTAAATTAAACTTCTTTTGTTGTTGGCTCTTGGACTTGACCTGCTGTGCTAAGTGTGCCTTTTCAACCAATCCATCACCTGCTGAAATATGATCTGATCTAGGCATGTTGTTAGTTAGCAGTAGTAATAGTTAATAGTAATGGTTGTTTTTTTTGGTTGTGGCTGGTGAGAAACCTTTAAACTTCATGCCGGGGTTCCAACTTTGGGAGGCATTCTAGTTATTTGAAGACTTGGAAATTTCAATTGAAAATGTGGTAAATTAAGATGTGCTCAAAGTTAAGTGAAATTACAACTGATGCAAAGCAGAAATGCTGTGGACAGGAGTCAAAGTCAAGTCAAAGTCAACTTTATTGTCAGAACTGCAATATGTACAGGACATACACAGGATTGAAAGTGTGTTTCTCTCAGTCCCTCGGTGCAGTAACCATTTAAACACTAAAACACTAAAACATTTAATAAACATAAGCATAAAATAGTAAAAGTGTAACACTGTCCTGAGTTTTTGCATAGTAGTATAAAAGTATGAAAATTTACACCAACACTAAAACACTAAACATTTAATGAACATAAGCATAAAATGAAATAATAAAAGTGTAATACTGTCCTGAGTTTTTGCATAGTAGTATAAAAAGTATATCTATAAAATAAACTGAAGGTTCTAGCATTGACATTTGCAAAGAGTGGCAAAGCAGCATATGAGTTAATGTACACAGTATATGTATGAGGTAGTTGATGTTGGTATAGAGGCAAAGTGGCATATGCAGTAAGGCACATAAGGCACATTGGGCATCCTTAAATAAGGCTAGTCAGAGAATACTGTATATGTATCAGCAGTAGTGTAGATATAAAAGTAGTGTAAATGTAAACAGTAGTAATAAATGTAAACAGTAGTAATAAATGTAAACAGTAGTAATAAATGTAAACAGTGAATGTAAACAGTAGTATGACTATAGGCAGTAATGTAATACAAACATTAGTGCAAATATGAGAAGTAGTGCAAACTGAATGAGCACATGACCGAGAGTTTAGTGAATAACCCGTTTGATGACACAGAGTCCAGTGTTAAAATCTTTGTGTTGTGTGGTAATGTGTGAGAAAGTTTTTTGTGTTAAGGCAGTTCAAATGGGAGGGGAGGCAGAGCAGGCAGAGTGTTTAGCATCCTGACTGCCTGATGAACAGAGCTGTCTCTCAGTCACGCTTATAGCTTAAAAAAAACTGCTGTTCATTTGTGGTTTCAGTCTTGACGGCTGTTGCAGAAAATGTAGCTGTGACCATCTAAGAGTTTATATTTCATACAAAGTGTATAAACACTTATTTTATCCTGCTAAAACACACACACACACACACAGGCTGAAAAACATCTTGGACGAACGAGGCTGACCGCTCCAGGATAAAGGATGGTCAGTCAAAGTTTGCACCGTCTTAACAGTCTGTCGTTTTTCTGTTTGCGACACATTGACCTACATTCACTTGACTCCCTGGTTTTATTTTCATGAACCTCTTCAACTGCAAAGAGCTGACTCTTGAAACAAACTGCCTACAGCCATTTTACAGCCCGACTGGAGTGTTGCAACATTTCCCTTGAGTTGATTGACAGATGCCGTCAGGCAGCTTCAGAGAAAGAAAAGGGATCTGAGTTGATGATGACGCATCTGTTTGTCTGCTCTTGTTCTTCGTGAGAGAGTCATGTCTGTTTTTAGGCACAGCATGTGAGCGTGTTTACCAATGGCCACTTTTTGAAATATGCTAAATGTATACTGTTTTTGCTCTTTGTGTTGCATTTAAGCAATTAGCAAAACTACTGAAATACTTGTAGGATAAGTCCTCACATTTTTCTCTCAATTCAGACCAAAACATAGATTCGGGGAGATGGATTCTGTTATTTGTTGCCAGATTTGTAGTTTTTAATGGTGCATGTCAAACCACCTATGAAGAGATTGTCGTGATTCTAACCACAGAAAGTCTGCACACATCATGCTGTGGTTTGCAGTTTACTGTGCAAGATTTATAAATACTGCACATACTAACACTTTTTTTTTATTTAACAAAAAAAACAGACCCATGATTAAGAGTCTGTGGCTAATTGCCACACGATTATGATGAAAAATGAGTTTCGTAAGGCAAGGCTGTGTGTTCGGATCCCATAAAGTTAATGCAAAATTCCACAATTATACACGAATGTCCGAACATTAACCACCGAGCAGGTACATTTAGGATGTAATCTTACTGCCGGGCTACATTTATGGAAAGCTTTAAAATTTTCACCTTTGATTTAAAAGCCCCCAAAAAATGTAAAGCTATGAAGTTTATCAGCGTCAGTGTCCATTGTCACACGCTCTGTGGTCTAAAACAACAGTCTTCTCCTACAAGTTAAAAGAAAGTTCAGTAACCAGTAATGCATGAGTCAATGGTTTTATCAAGCACTGGTTTGTGATATTTTCAAGTTTATTGTTAAACAACAAATGTTTAACTCCTTCAGATATACTGTAGGTATGTTTATACATGTAACACTAACTGTATGAATCCAACTGCATTTGACTGAAATTGTGGACAAAGTTTCATTATAACAGAGTAAGAATTAAGTGTTTTGTGTGTTTCTGTTTAGTGCTGCTGACATGGGTGAACTGCGCCAGTGTGAGGTGGGCCACCAGAGTTCAGGACATCTTCACCGCCGGCAAGCTGCTGGCCCTCGTCCTCATCATCATCATGGGCTTTGTGCAGATTTGCAAGGGTAAGCTTTCTGCCACCGTCTGTACAGCACAGCAAACTTACACCCACAGTACGTTTAACCCAATGGTTTCTGCGAGCCTGAGCGTGTGTAAAACGGGAAAAACTCAAACACACACACATTTGCAGTCAATGGGGACATCCTCGGTGACTCTGGATCATATAGACTCCATGCTGCTGCCACAAGGGTCAGCAAGTTGCTGGGGTCCTGTAGGTTAAAACTCACATTGCTAATGTCAGCAGACGGCAGGGGGACTAACAGTCCAAACATGGCTGATGGACAGTTATTTTAGGGAGGCACAGAGACAGGCCACTGAAACAACAAAATGGACATTTCAGTGCTTGAAGGGTTTGAACAGGTCTTTGGGTAACTTAATGGGAGATTCTGGCTCATAATGGGCGGTACGTCAGAATGTGTGCTGTTATAGCAAGGGACACTGAAGCAGGCATGCAGAAGGCAAACGCTCAGTGAAGCAAACTTAAAAGGCTTAAAACCACAGAATCCAGAGGCTGTATTCCAAGACAAAGTTCCATTATGGGTATAGGGACCTACACGTTAGTGAGGAGTCCAACAGAGTAGGCTCGGAGCCTTCACAAGTAGTACTCAATGAAGAACTGCTGGAGCTCTGAAAGAGACAGCCAACTGAGCTGGTTCTGAGAAAAGAGACACAAGTCCCATCATTACATCAGCAACATTGGAGGACTCAGGATTTGGAGCTGTGGGTTGTAGATCTCTGCTTTAATTTGTAAACCAGAGATTCAAAGAGCTCCATAAACCTTCAAAAGAAGAAAGCAAGAGCTCCATAAACCTTCAGAAGAAGAAAGTAAGAGCTCCATAAACCTTCAGAAGAAGAAAGTACAGTAGGAGCTCCATAAACCTTCAGAAGAAGAAAGTAAGAGCTCCATAAACCTTCAGAAGAAGAAAGTAAGAGCTCCATAAACCCTCAGAAGAAGAAAGTAAGAGCTCCATAAACCTTCAGAAGAAGAAAGTAAGAGCTCCATAAACCTTCAGAAGAAGAAAGTATGAGCCAAGACTCTTCTCACTGATCCGTCTGCACCGCATACTCACTACAGATGACACTGAAAGGTAAATTAGCTTCTATTTTAGAAAGACAAATGTAGTTTTACTGGTGCAGGTGCTGGAAGAACATTCTTTTTACTCGTCCAATGACTGTATGAACCTCTTTAATCACTTGAGAGTCCCTATTGAGCATGACAGCCTCCTCTGAAGGAGGGGCTAAATAAGACATCCATAGTTATAAGGACTGCTAATGACCACAATGCTGCTAGTGGTAGGAGATTATAAACAATGGCTAATGGCCTCTATACAGCCTGTATACTGGTCCCCTGCGATCCAGAACAACCAAATGACTAAAGAAAACTATAAAATGGAAACGAACAGGTGTGCTGATTACTAATAGGAGACAGGTGAGGGCGGAGCTGGAAAAGGGGATAACTGAGTACATCTGGCAGCAATATAGGGCACAAGGATGAAACATACTGTAAGTATAAATAAATAAAACTCTGAATTTTGGAGAAAACCTAAGCAAGTACAAAAGAAAACGTAAAAAACAAAACAAGACTGTGACTATAAACAAAGTGATTTATTTTACTTGAACACATTTTAGCACTAAAGTGTGACCCTCCATAAATATTTGAGCGCAACAAGAGTGTTCAATTATACCGCAGTGTGTGCAACTTTTAACAAGGACTTAATGGGGAAATGTTATATAACTTAATTCAAACATACTGATCGAGTTAATGGTTTTCAGCTGGAGTTCCTCGCAACAAGCCTCAACTTTAATAAAAACCAGTCTGTTTACCCCACCAGCAAAACATGCTTACACAACCATGGGTAAATAATCAGCTGCAGACCCCATCACCTGAACACAGTCGTATAGGACGTTATCACAGACAAGGTTGAGAAGTTTTCCGGAAAATGTGCATCAAATAATAATAATCTCTAACTTCTGCTCTGGACTAAAGATGTTGCCTCTTGTTCAGAACCATCTGTCCCCTCCACCTGCAGGAGAGTACTACTGGTTGGAGCCGGCCAACGCCTTCGAGCCCTTCCAGGAATACGATGTGGGTTTGATAGCGCTGGCTTTCCTACAAGGCTCTTTCGCCTACGGAGGCTGGAATTTCCTCAACTATGTGACAGAGGAGCTGGTGGATCCCTATGTGTAAGACGAGTTACTTTGTCTGTCATTACCAATAAATATCTGATTTCAGGAGTTAGAGGACTGCCCTCATTTGGTGCTAAATGTTACAGGGAAAGAAGTGATCTAAAATCTGCTTATTTAGCGATTAGTGGTCACATTCCTGCAAGGCTTGCCCGTTTTGAACATTTTATTCAAGTGAACTTGGGATGAACTGAGTCTTTCCCAAAACCTTAACACAACCTTTGTTTTCTCAGTTCTGCCTTGTTTCTCTTTAGCTTTTCCCATTTTCTTTCAAGCGGCTGAGTGAATTGTATTTTTTTAAATTAGGAACCTTCCACGTGCCATCTTCATCTCCATCCCCCTCGTGACCTTTGTTTACGTCTTTGCCAACATAGCCTACGTCACCGCCATGAGCCCCCAGGAGCTGCTTGCCTCAAACGCTGTTGCCGTGGTGAGTATTGTGACAGTTCAACTCCACTCGAGATTTTAGGTGAATGTCACCCTCTAGTGATCCTTGTTGGTCAATGAACATATCCTATTGGTGATAATGTTGTTCTGTACCTCTGGTTGCACCTTCATCTTCTTCTCTGTCTGTTCCAGACGTTTGGTGAGAAGCTGCTGGGAGTCATGGCGTGGATCATGCCCATCTCTGTGGCTCTTTCCACTTTCGGGGGCGTCAATGGTTCCCTTTTCACCTCATCACGGTTAGTTGGGCTTGACGTCATGACAGAAAGTTGTCCCTTTCCAGGACCAGATTTCCAGGACTTATGCTACAAGTGCATGCCAGACAAAAACACTTTTTTCTGTAAAAGATATAACAGAGCAACTTACACAGAATAGATCTATAAAGTCTAAACCAGGAGTTCTCAAACTTTTTGGGTTCAGGGACCCCTCATAACCCTCATGTTTATTAAATAATTTTCTTCAATTAGTCTATTTAATGCAATGGAAATATTTGTGTAACATAAATACTTAAGACCTATTCTTTAATAGCGTTAATACAATTTTTATACTTTTAAACATGTTTTTTCCCATTGAAGACACATGTTGCCACTTCTTCAAATTATCACATAAAACTCTTTACGCAAAACTGAACAGGATCAGAACAGCAGTAGTCGTACCAAGTAACAGGACTTCATCTGTAAACCGATCGATGCCAGAACACAAATAGCGGCTGGACGGGGGTAGGGTATCCTCCCCCAGAAAATGTTTAATAAAGTAGATGTGATTTCCTGCATTTTGGTGTATTTTAGCGGGTTGTTATACATCTATGTGCTTGTAAAAAAAAAAACTTAACCGGTAGTTGTTGTTTTTTGTGGACCCCCAAGCACTGGTTTGTGGACCCCCAGGGGTCCGGGATCCCCAGTTTGAGAACCACTGGTCTAAACATTAACAGACCAAGAAATTCCTCCAAAGATCAAGAAAACTAAATTGAAAATGTGCAGTGATGTAAAATATTTATAACAAAAGCCAGTTTGTCTCATAGTGCCAGATACCAGATGCAACAGCGTGCTAAAAATATTAACTTTGCCACAAATGCCTATCTGTTGTTGATTTATTATCAAATTTGTTTGTTTGTGCATTCAAATCTTCATCTAAAAGTGTTTATTTTGATGGTTTCTCTGGTTTCTCAGTACTCTGAATGAAGCGTATGCTTCCATAGTAACGTGTGGATTGTACCACAGACTTACATTGTCGCCCTGTTCTATCTGGATGTTGCGTTCGCTGACAGGTTGTTCTTCGCTGGAGCCAGAGAGGGACACCTCCCGAGTCTGCTGGCCATGATTCACGTAAAACGCTGCACCCCCATCCCTGCTCTGCTCTTCACTGTGAGTACTGCTCTATTTAATCTAGTTGTAACAGCTAATGTTTGCACACTGCCATGAACGGCAGGCAATCATGTAATTGGGTGAGTGTTCAGTTGACAGTCTGTTAGCAAAATATCTCATGACCTAGCAGATATATCCATCCATCCATTTTCGTCCACTTATCCGGGGTCGGGTCGCGGGGGTAGCAGCCTAAGTAGGGAGGCCCAGACTTCCCTCTCCCCAGCCACTTGAAGCAGCTCCTCTGGGGGAATCCCAAGGCGTTCCCAGGCCAGCCGAGAAACATAGTCCCTCCAGCGTGTCCTGGGTCTTCCTCTGGGTCTCCTCCCGGTGGGACATGCCCGGAACACCTCACCAGGGAGGCGTCCAGGAGGCATCCTAACCAGATGCCCGAGCCACCTCAACTGGCTCCTCTCGATGTGGAGAAGCAGCGGCTCTACTCCGAGTCCCTCCCGGATGACTGAGCTTCTCACCCTATCTCTAAGGGAGAGTCCAGACACCCTGCAGAGAAAACTCATTTCAGCCGCTTGTATCAGAGATCTTGTTCTTTCGGTCACAACCCAAAGCTCATGACCATAGATGAGGCCTCGGATTTGGAGGAACTGATCCTCATCCCGGCCGCATCACACTCGGCTGCAAACCGCTCCAGCGAAAGTTGTAGATCACGATCTGATGAAGCCAATAGGACCATATCATCTGCAAAAAACAGAGAAGCAATTCTAAGGTCACCAAAACGGATCCTCTCAACACCTTGGCTGCGCCTAGAAATTCTGTCCATAAAAGTTATGAACAGAATCGGTGACAAAGGGCAACCTTGGCGGAGTCCAACTCTCACTGGAAACGAGCCTGACTTACTGCCGGCAATGCGGACCAAGCTCTGACACCGGTCGTACAGGGACCTAACAGCCCATATCAATGGGCCTGGTACCCCATACTCCCGGAGTACCCCCCACAGAACCCCCCGAGGGACGCGGTCGAATGCCTTTTCCAAGTCCACAAAGCACATGTAAACTGGTTGGGCAAACTCCCACGCACCCTCCAGGACCCTGCTGAGGGTGTAGAGCTGGTCCAGTGTTCCACGACCAGCACGAAAACCACACTGCTCCTCCTGAATCCGAGGTTCGACTATCCGACGGACCCTCCTCTCCAGAACCCCTGAATAGACCTTACCAGGGAGGCTTAAGAGTGTGATCCCCCTATACAGGTAGTCCCCGACTTACGAGCGCTCTGACCTACGAGGTTCCGGACTTACGAGCTGGCGAATTTTTGGAAAAAACGCAAAAAATACAGAATTTTTCTGTGTTTTTTCACCACAGTTCGTTAGCTAAACATGTGGACACACGTTTCCGATCATTTTTATGCACTCGTAAGCAGTTTTTCGATGAAAAACGAGTGTTTGTAGTCGCGCTAGCAAAACCGTTCCAACTTACGAGCGAAATTCCGGACTTACGAGACACGTGGCGGCCGTTCCAAGTTACGAATTTTCGCTTTACGAGCAACTCGTTGTAACGGAACTCGCTCGTAAGTCGGGGACTACCTGTAGTTGGAACACACCCTACGGTCCCCCTTTTTGAATAGGGGAACCACCACCCCAGTCTGCCAATCCAAGGGAACTGCCCCCGATGTCCACGCGATATTGCAGAGTCGCGTAAGCCAACACAACCCCACAACATCCAGAGCCCTAAGGAACTCAGGGCGAATCTCATCCACCCCGGAGCCCTGCCACCGCGGAGCTTTTTAACCACCTCGGTGACCTCAGCACCAGAGATTGGAGAGCCCGACCAATTCCCCAGGCTNGAAAGCTGTAGATCACGATCTGATGAAGCCAATAGGACCACATCATCTGCAAAAAACAGAGAAGCGATTCTAAGGCCACCAAAACGGATCCTCTCAACACCTTGGCTGCGCCTAGAAATTCTGTCCATAAAAGTTATGAACAGAATCGGTGACAAAGGGCAACCTTGGCGGAGTCCAACTCTCACTGGAAACGAGCCTGACTTACTGCCGGCAATGCGGACCAAGCTCTGACACCGGTCGTACAGGGACCTAACAGCCCATATCAATGGGCCTGGTACCCCATACTCCCGGAGTACCCCCCACAGAACCCCCGAGGGACGCGGTCGAATGCCTTTTCCAAGTCCACAAAGCACATGTAAACTGGTTGGGCAAACTCCCACGCACCCTCCAGGACCCTGCTGAGGGTGTAGAGCTGGTCCAGTGTTCCACGACCAGCACGAAAACCACACTGCTCCTCCTGAATCCGAGGTTCGACTATCCGACGGACCCTCCTCTCCAGAACCCCTGAATAGACCTTACCAGGGAGGCTTAAGAGTGTGATCCCCCTATACAGGTAGTCCCCGACTTACGAGCGCTCTGACCTACGAGGTTCCGGACTTACGAGCTGGCGAATTTTTGGAAAAAACGCAAAAAATACAGAATTTTTCTGTGTTTTTTCACCACAGTTCGTTAGCTAAACATGTGGACACACGTTTCCGATCATTTTTATGCACTTCGTAAGCAGTTTTTCGATGAAAAACGAGTGTTTGTAGTCGCGCTAGCAAAACCGTTCCAACTTACGAGCGAAATTCCGGACTTACGAGACACGTGGCGGCCGTTCCAAGTTACGAATTTTCGCTTTACGAGCAACTCGTTGTAACGGAACTCGCTCGTAAGTCGGGGACTACCTGTAGTTGGAACACACCCTACGGTCCCCCTTTTTGAATAGGGGAACCACCACCCCAGTCTGCCAATCCAAGGGAACTGCCCCCGATGTCCACGCGATATTGCAGAGTCGCGTAAGCCAACACAACCCCACAACATCCAGAGCCCTAAGGAACTCAGGGCGAATCTCATCCACCCCCGGAGCCCTGCCACCGCGGAGCTTTTTAACCACCTCGGTGACCTCAGCACCAGAGATTGGAGAGCCCGACCCAAAGTCCCCAGGCTCCGCTTCCTCAGTGGAAGACGTGCCAGTAGGATTGAGGAGGTCTTCGAAGTATTCCGCCCACCGACTCACAACATCCCGAGTTGAGGTCAACAGCACGCCATCCCCACCATAAATGGTGTTGGTCGCGTACCGCTTTCCCCCCCTGAGACGCCGGATGGTGGACCAGAATCGCCTCGAAGCCGTACGGAAGTCATTCTCCATGGCCTCTCCGAACTCCTCCCACGCCCGAGTTTTTGCCTCAGCAACCACCCGAGCCGCATGCCGCTTGGACTGCCGGTACCTATCAGCTGCTTCCGGGGTCCCACAAGCCAAAAAGGCCCAATAGGACTCCTTCTTCAGCCTGACAGCATCCCTCACCGCCGGTGTCCACCACCGGGTTCGAGGGTTGCCACCACGACAGGCACCAACAACCTTGCGGCCACAACTCTGATAAGCTGCCTCGACAATAGAGGCGCGGAACATGGCCCACTCGGACTCCATGTCCCCCGCCTCCCTCGGAACGTGTTCAAAGCTCTCCCGGAGGTGGGAGTTAAAGCTCCGTCTTACGGGAGACTCTGCCAGACGTTCCCAGCAGACCCTCACAATACGTTTGGGTCTGCCAGGTCTGACCGGCATCCTCCCCCACCATCGGAGCCAACTCACCACCAGGTAGTGGTCAGTTGACAGCTCCGCCCCTCTCTTCACCCGAGTGTCCAAGACATGCGGCCGCAGATCAGATGAGACGACAACAAAGTCGATCATCGAACTGCGACCTAGGGTGTCCTGGTGCCAAGAGCACATATGGACACCCTTATGCCTGAACATGGTGTTCGTTATGGACAATCCATGACGAGCACAGAAGTCCAACAACAAAACACCACTCGGGTTCAGATCAGGGGGGCCGTTCCTCCCAACCACACCCCTCCAGGTCTCACTGTCATTGCCCACGTGAGCGTTGAAGTCCCCCAGCAGAACAAGGGAGTCCCCAGGAGGCGCACTCTCCAATACCCCCTCCAAGGACTCCAAAAAGGGTGGGTAATCTGCGCTGCCGTTTGGTGCATAGGCACAAACAACCTAGCAGATAAATTTTAATTAAATTTTCAAAAAATTCTTACTGAATGTACATCTGCAACTGTAAACGTTTTAGAGCCGGTCAAAGTCAAAATGACTGTCACAACTAATTACTCTTAGGAAACACAGAAATGGCCACAACTCAGTCAATTTTTTTAGATACTAAGCTCAAATTTGGTGTGGTAGTAGCTGAGCATATACCTCAACATGTACTTTAAGGGCTACACATTGTGCAAGATAGTTGCTGAAAACTTTGCTGTTAACTGTTGGGGTCAGCCTCATTTGTCTGTTAGCAAAATATCTCATGAACATGTGAATGTATTTTGACGAGACTCTCAAAAGGTAATCATTAGACAGGTGTCTATAATTAGTTAACTTTTGGAGTCAACCTAATTTCAAGACGGCCGTCACAAGTAGTCAAAATTAGCAAACAGATAAATGGCTATAAATCAGTTGGTATTACATATATTAAGCTGAAATTTGGCATGCTAGTAGCTGAAACTGATACCCAACATAAATTAAGCACTCACAATTTAGACAAGATGTTTTCTTAAAAAATTAAAAATAAATCTCTCAACGGTGGTGAGTGATATGCAATTCTTAAAGAATTCTAGTTTTTTCTTCCATAGACTCAAATTTTATGATTTGGTTGACTATAATATTCTTTTAATATTTTACAAAGCTCAGAACTTCACATTACCATCAAATATTCAAACGTTTTTTGTAAAAAGAAAAAGGACTTACAATCGTAAGGGTAGAGATATTTTTGTTATGCCACAGAGTAGAACTAGTTTAAAGAGTAGGTCTACTTTAATTCATGGAATAAGTCTGTGGAATGGTTTAGAAAAAAGATATTAAAGTTGCAAAATCAATGTCTTTGTTTAAAAAAAAAAATGAATAAAATTAGGTTTCTGGAAAAATATATATAAATTAGTTAGTATCAAAAATGTATGGTAAAGTATGATAAGTTATTTATTGTGTAGTGTTTTTTGTGGATTACTGTTGTTTGAACCCCAGTCAACCATATTTTTGTGGTGTGTTTGAGCAGCACATCTAATCACTACTGCTCCCCGGCGCGCTTTCTATAGCTGCCCGCTGCCACCTGGTGGTGATTGGGTTAAATGCAGAGTCAAATTTCGTCTTGTATGGAAATATGCATAGATGACAAAAATATGACATTATTATTATTATTATTATTATTATTATTAAATTGATTGAATTATTTATTGTGTAATGTTTTTTGTGGATTACTGTTGTTTAAATTGATTAAATTGATTGGGAGTGGTGGCGCAGAGGTTAAGAAGGTGAGCTTGTGATCGGAAGGTCGCTGGTTCAAGCCCCGGTACCGACAACATCAAAGATGTGGGTGGGATAAGTGAAGCGGTCACACCTGTCTCCACCCTCATCTACCCCACTCTGGGCCCTTGAGCAAGGCCCTTAACCCACACCATCTGCTCCCCCGGGAACCCTAGATATCAGCTCTCTGCTCCACACAGAGAGCTGTGGTTGCTCGGTGGTCTGTGGTTGTGTCAGGAAGGGCATCCGGCGTAAAAACAACTGCCAAATTTTCGTGCGACCAGTTCGCTGTGGCGACCCCTAACGCAGGGAATAAAGCCAAAAGAAAAAAAAACAAAAACAAAAACTGTTGTTTAAATTGATTGTTTGAATTAATTTTGTTAAAGAAGGAACAGACATAATAAGATTTTATCTTCTTCTGCTTCCTTTCATTTCTTGCACTGTTTTTTTTATTTATTTATGTGGTGTTGTAAATAGTTTTTTGTGTTCTTTTAAATTTGAAATGAATAAATAAATAAAGAATCCCAAAGTTGAAGCCAGAGTTAGCGCTGCAGAAACCAACAAGCTGTGTCTCTGGTTCTCCCTCAGTGCCTGTCCACTCTGCTCATGCTGTGCACCAGTGACATGTACACCCTGATCAACTACGTGGGCTTCATCAATTACCTCTTCTATGGAGTCACTGTCGCCGGGCAGATCGTCCTACGGATTAAAGAGCCCAACATGTACCGACCAATCAGGGTGGGTTCATGAAGTCCTTTGTTTTAGTTGAGTTTATGGGCAACCCTCAAAAGAGCGTAAATAAAACCAGATACTTTAAATACGTGTTAAAAAAAGTTTGTGTTTTTTATTCTGCCCTCCAGATCAGTCTGATATGGCCGGTCATTTACCTCATCTTCTGGGCCTTCCTGCTCATCTTCTCTCTTTACTCTGAGCCTGTGGTGTGCGGCATCGGCCTCGCCATCATGCTCACTGGTGTCCCCGTCTACTTCCTGGGAGTCTACTGGGACAACAAGCCCCAGTGCTTTGATGCTTTTGTTGGTAAGCGAGCATGTTGCAGACAAGCTCTCTCTGAGTTTTAGTATGTTAGATGGCAAAAACATATTAAAGTGGGTAGATCTGCTCCGTGGAAGTGGCGTTATGTAGCAATATTATGAACAACCAGTATCTTACCTGTTATGGATAGCTGTTTGAACAACCTTAGTTTAGAATAAAAGAAAGTTATCAAAGTTCATACTCAATACTCCACGTGCAAAATCCATCAACGTTCAGTTGGTTTCTTTTTTTGTTGTTGTTGAGACATTTTGTCCTTCATCCAAAGGACTTCTTCAGTCCGAGGAGCCACAAACAAACTGAGTCTCACAAGCAGCATACTCCCATCGTGAACCAACCAGTTTGCTGGTGATAAGATGGTTTCTGGGGCCCGCCCTCTCCCCTTGTTTTGATCCACTTTGGCTATGGCTGCCTCAGAAGAGTCGACAGGGGAAAGGGCGGGCCCCAGTCTAAATGGTTGGTCCGCTATGGGAGTGTGATGCTTGTGAGACTCAGTTTGTTTGTGGCTCCTCGGACTGATGAAGTCCTTTGGATGAAGGACGAAACGTCTCCAAAAATAATAATAATAATAATAAGAAACCGTCCAGATGACCTGACTGAACTTTGCTGAATAGAAAGTTATAACTTGCAGTCAGGGCCGGCCCAAGGCATAAGAAAACTAAGTAGCTGCTTAGGGCCCCGGGGCCACTAGGGGGCCCCCTAAATGGGATTGAAAAAACATTTTTTTGTAATGATTATATGATTCTATTTAATTGTTGTTCAGCTTTAGCAAATTAGTGCATATAGTTGCATAGTTTTAAGAACTAATTATTCAATGTTAAATGTTTTGTAACCATTTTATGTGGTTTCAAGTAATTGTTCATTTACTTTATTTATTTCCTTGATATTTAATTTTGTTTGTTTGTTTGTTTGTTTTTGCACATTTGAAGTTATTTTTATGCATCTAAGTTATTTCATCTGTTGTTTGTTGTTGATCTTGCACTACAAATTATTTTGAATATTACTGTTGCAGTTCTATGGAACCAAAGATAATAAACCAGATGACACTTTTGCTGTAAAATACATTGCATGCTGGTGTTTTTATTTTTGGTTACTTTTAGTACCACTATAATATATACATATAGGATAATGTGTCTCAACAGGGCTGTCAGAGTTGCAATGAGCTTGTTAGGTGGGTGAATGATCTGTTGATTGCAGTAATCCACATTATTAGCAGAAATAAAGGGCCCCAAACCAAATTTCGCTTAGGGCCCCATGGAGGCTTGGGCCGGCACTGCTTGCAGTGCATCATGGGATGCTTCTTGCTGGAATACCATGTCTAATGTGCACCCTTTAGCAAGTTTTGAATATAAATTGGTATTTTTTGTAACTTTGTGTAAAAACCTTACAAGAACATCTGAAGCTGTCCACTTTGACCTCTCTTAGGGATTCAATGCCAAAATATATACTGTACAATGTTCCTGTTTTTTGTATTTTTACTTCATTTCATAATGTAGCTTGATTTTATCTTGTTTTATAACACTACTTTTATTCACTTTTCATTTTATGGCTGTGTATTGTTGTTGTGTGCTCCTCATCTGTGGTTTTGTTAAAAACAGGTCTCTCTTGAACAGGAGTCCTCGTGACTCGTGAGACTAACCTGTACAAATACAGGTTGAATGGACTTGGAGATCAGCTCTATTTGATTTTTAATTAAAAGCTTCAATTAAAATTGGCAACTAAGACAAGTTATGTTCACTTGATTATTTTGCCACTAAACAATGACTAAAAGAGCACCACTCTTCATTATGAACTCCCATTTGTGTAGCAACTTTCAGGCCATTTGTCCACACTGCCCTCTACTGGCCAAACAAACACTTCAGTTTCTGAAGAGAAATTTCCTTGTGAGAGCAACGTCCACAAATTTTATTTTCCGTGCCTATGCTCCGGTGCTAATTCTTTCTCTTCTCCTAGATAAAATGACGTACTTGGGCCAGAAGATGTGTGTGGTGGTTTATCCAGCGGAGGATAAGGGCACCAGTGAAGAAGAAGAACAAGAGGAAATGAAGGAGGTGATGTCTCCTCTGGCACAGGAGGACAATCACAAATCATAAGACTGCTGAAGTTCACCTTTTCGTTTCGTTCAACTCCCACCTGTCTCGTCAGAAACCAATCTGCAGCCCGATACGTGCTCATGTGGACATGCACTACACACGCAAACACAATCCAACGTATGTTTACTGATCAACGTTGTGTCTTAAGATTGTTTTTGTTGGGGTGACTTGTCAATCAGTCGTATTCTGTGCCAAAACACATCAACAGTAACCTCAACCTTTTTGTCTGGGGTCCGTCGAAAGTGCAATAAAAAAATTAGCACCTTCCAGCTCCTCATTTCATTCAACAGCGAAACCATGAGCCTTTTATTTCATCCGCATCTTCATCCGCATCGTCAGCAGCCTCATCACTCTGCTTCACTCTCGTTCCACATCCGCATCCTTCCACTCAGCAAACATTAGAACTATTTTTTTTAATAGTTTTACCAAAAAGACTTTAACTGAACTGTGATGGACAAATGCTTTTATTTTTTATAATTTTCTTAATTTCTGCCATTTCTTCCCATTCAGCACACCAAAAAAAAATGCATTTTTGATTGTCAACACAGAAAATGTAGCTCGAATCGTTTCACTTTTTAAAAAATCCATTATTGTGTACTGTATTGGTTTTTTTTTCTCCCAAATGTAATGCCTCCTTTTTTGTAATTGTTTTTACTGCGTAATTATCTTGTTTTTCTATCATGTTTAACTTTAGATTTGTTGACTTTTTTCTAACATACTGTATCCATCAATGGTTTACGTTTTATTCGTTAAACTGCGCCTGAGAGTTTAAGCAACATCCTGAAATTGTTTTGGTTAAAGAGCCAAGGCACAACTTATTATTATTATTATTTTGCCTCAATTAAAACGACAGTTTTCTGTGATTTTGTCATATTGTAGCTGTGTTTCAACAGATGATCAGAGATGGTTGGAAGAACTTTGAAGGTTTCTCACTTTTCTTTAAACTAGAACATGAAAGCGACACGACACAAATAATCAAACCATTAAAAAACATTGGGGAAGCCCTAGCTTGCTGCACATTTGCATTCCTAATGTGCT
>JBBPBX010016907.1:33248-47502 GCA_038048925.1 Garcialebias charrua | reverse complement strand
CTCCGTCCATTCAAACTCTCTGTCCATTCAAAGACTGCGTAGACTCATAACAGCCTGTTATCAGTCCTTAGCTGAAGACGCCGGTCGTTAGCTCTTGACCACACGTGTCCAGCTCTTGGGAAAGTTCACATCTCTTGCAAGTTCCCAGCAACTCTGGAGCGTTCTCGCACAGTTTTGAACTTAAAGCAGGAACAAAGAGAGGAGTTCACTTGTCTTATCAGGATTCAAGGTGAAATTCAGCACAGAGAAGGAAATTGTTTAGGAAAAGTATCTGAGTGAGAGACTTTCAGACGCTAGATGAGAGTTCCAGCTGAAACTCGACAAAACAATTTCAGTGTAAGTCAGTTTGACATTTTAGCTGAACTTTGACACCTTTTCACTTGCAGAAATGACACATTGATGTTTCACATTTAAAGAATAACAGCATATAACATATATCATGAAAATGACAAAAGTTATTCTTTTGATTACATTAGAATAAAATCAAAGATAGAAATAGTCTCTTTTGGTGACTATATTTATCAGATTATAGCTAAATGAATGATTTTGTAGTAAATGTCTTGCTTTACTGAGAGGTCAGTAAAGGTCATCACTGGACAGTTCAAAAGTACACAGGTGTCTTAAAAGTGGACAAGGTCATGTCCACTACATCTCCCCCCTTTTGGAAGCCATCGCCAGTCCTTGGGGATGGGGTCCAACACGAAAGGAAACCTTGAACTGTCTTTGATCTTGAAGTAATCCAGCAAGTGGAGAAGAAAAATCAAAAATTATAATCCCATAAAGTTTTTGGAAATTTCAAACTGTTCGGAGGTAATCCCATTGCGAAAAGCTTTTAATCCCTCGGAAAACTGAGTCTGTTAACTCTTGGAAAACAAAGTCTGTGATCCCTTGGAAAGCAAAGTCTTATAATCCACAACGATAATTCCACAGCAGTAGTTCCACAACGATTAGTTTTGTTGAATGATCAGCAACAATTGTTTTCATAATCAGCATGTAGAGGGGATCCCTCGATTGACGCAGAGGAGGCGACCCTTGGATGAAGGTTGAAGACCAAGCGTTGGAGCTGCAGGTCCCCACATCGAAGGTTGTTGGCTGGTTGGTTTCCAGTCAGTGCCACTCTGGTTCTATGTGTCATGCAATTATGTGGTTTTTTAAGGTGGGCTTATGATTGGGATTTTACATTAAGCCTTACCTATATGCACCTGGTATGTAAGCTATCATGGTTTAGATCAGCTACAATTACCAATTAAGGGGTGGATCAATTCTGTAAAATTAGATATAGGGATCTGTACCTATAAAATTTTGGAGGGCTTCTGTAACGAAGGCCTCTAATTCCAAACTATTCCTCCATTCATTACTTAGTTTAGGTTAAACTAAAATAGAAAAATGAAATATAGTTTGATCTAAATGTCTGTTGTCTTTTAGACGAACGACGTAGGATTTGGTATTCCTAATAAATTTTGAAGTCTATGGCGAGACTCATCAAAATGAATAGATAATCTAGAATAGAAACGATCGAATCGGTTCAATTTAGAAATTGTGAGACCAGTGTAGTTTATGGTACCTTGAGTAGCTTTAAACTACATTGACTCTTCGACGATTGAGATTTAACAAAACGAACTGCATGTTGGCATAGTTAAATCCATATCATTCATTAAACACCATGTTAATACAAAACCTTTTTGGCTGGGAGTGTTCAGAACCAAAACAATATCTCAACTAATGACAACAGTAATGACTAAACAACAAGGAAACAACGTTTCACTGCTTCGACACACTCTTGTCGTCAGATTCCAAAGTGCAACACACAAAAAAACAGGTCTCAACTTTATGACCGAGGTCAAATTAAATCTCGTGGATTTAAACGGTTGTTAAGGTTAGTTTTTGTTGTGGGTTTTAGGCTTAGCGTTTCTAAGTTCAAATTGGACAATGCGACTTATAGGGTGGGAAATACGGTAGTTCAAACCTGATTAGTTTATCTACTATCTTGTGTTTGGACGACCTTATTATCCCATGAAGTCGGTGAGTTTGTGAGATCTTTGTCTTTTGTGGAGTCATTGAACGCCTTGTAAGGTTTGATCTGATTTCGATGTACCCATTTAGCAATTGGCTCTTTGCGGCCTTTGCTGATTTTGATTTCGTAGACGACTGAGGACACTTTGTCTGTTATCAGATGAGGTCCAGTCCACCTGGGCATTAGTTTGCGGGCGAGAGTTCCGGTCTCGGACCCTCCTTTCCCGGTTGCTGGAGCGAACGTATAGTACCAGACTCTGTCTCCCACTTGGAGTTCATTGTGAGAGGCCTTCTGGTCGTAGTACGCCTTGCGTCCTTCAGCGGATTTTTCCAGGTTTTTCTGGGCGAAAGCAAAAGTGTTTCTGAGGTGTACATTCAAATCTTTCATGTATTGTTGTGTAGTGTAGGCTGTCGCCATGACGGCGTCGCCTGGTTGGTACAACAGGTGTAGAGGGAGAGTCATTTGTCGACCGGTCATCATCTCGAAGGGAGAGATGCCAGTTGATGTGTGTGGAGTGGCTCTTATGGCCATGAGGACCAGAGGGAGTTTCACATCCCAGTCCTTGTGATTTGCGGCCACGTATTTCTTCAAAATACTCACCACAGTTCTGTTTGCTCTCTCGACTTGGCCTGAAGCCTGTGGGTGGTAGCCGACATGAAAGTTGGCCTTGACGCCTAGCGTCTTCCACAGTTCTTTCATCACTTCACCTGTGAAGTGTGTACCTTGGTCTGAGTTCACCCTAAGGGGAAGTCCAAACCTTGAGAATATATGATTCATTAACAACATAGCATTGGCCTGAAGCCTGTGGGTGGTAGCCGACATGAAAGTTGGCCTTGACGCCTAGCGTCTTCCACAGTTCTTTCATCACTTCACCTGTGAAGTGTGTACCTTGGTCTGAGTTCACCCTAAGGGGAAGTCCAAACCTTGAGAATATATGATTCATTAACAACATAGCAGTGGTTTGTGCTGTGTCGTTAGGAGCTGGTAGGCATTCTACCCATTTGGTGAATGCACAGGTTACCGTGAGAAAATATTTATTTCCTCTAGAGCTCTTAGTGAGTGGTCCAACCCAGTCGATCTGGAGGTCAGACCATGGGAATGCAATGCCTCTGCTTTGCAGTGGTGCTCTGTGAAGTGGTCTGGGTCCAACCCAGTCGATCTGGAGGTCAGACCATGGGAATGCAATGCCTCTGCTTTGCAGTGGTGCTCTGTGAAGTGGTCTGGTTGGCTGAAACTGGCCACACACCACGCACCCTTCAATGTAGTCCTTGACATCCTTTTTCATTCCAGGCCAATAGGCAATTTGTTTTAATGCCGTCAGCGTGGCTTTATCTCCTTTGTGTCCTGCGGACGGGAGATCATGGGCATGGACTAACATTACCCCCCTTTGGTCATGGGGAACCACGAACACAGGTGAGGACGTTGGTCCATGAGCGAAAGTTAAGATGCCCTTGATTAGTTTTAGCTGTTTGCGCAGCTGATAAAGGACCTTAAGGTCTGGATCGGAATCCAGGTCGTCTTTAGACGGACTATTTTTGTTCGGATCAGTCAGGTACAGTATCATGGAGTTGATAGCAGGATCCGACTTCTGTAGTTGGATGATGTCTGGGTCAGTCAGTGCAGGTCGTACAGAGACTGCGTTGTCAGCAGGTCTGGCTGCGGCCTGTGCACGTGTGACTGCCATAACTCTGACTGAAGGTTGTGTTGGCAGAGTCTCGATTAACCAGGAGGGGTCGAAGGACCATAGAGGACCTTCGTCGGCTCCTTCTTTGGCTAAGGAGTCTGCAATGTCATTGTAGTGCTTGTCATCGCCTGGGACTCTAGAATGCCCTGGAACTTTCTTCCAGTAGATCTGTAAGTCGTGTGATGTCACCAAGTGATCACACGCTATGAAAAGCTCTTTGTGTTTGACCACTTTTCTGTCGCTTGTTAGGAAACCGTTCTGTTTCCACACAGCGAGGTGACAAGCGAAACTCAAACGAGCATAGTTAGAGTCAGTGCAGATGACTAGCGTCTTGATGGAGCGTTCTACTACCATCTGGAGAGCTATTAGGATTCCTGCAATCTCAGCGTACTGAGAAGTCTGAGATCCTAATTTGTAGCTGAAAGTTATCTGCTCTTGGTCTTGGAGGAGGACCCCTCCAACACCTGCTCTGCAGATCTTGTCGCGGAGGAATGAAGATCCATCCACGTACAATGTTGTCATATCTTTGCAGATATTGTCATCAAAGAAGTGGTGATTCGGGTCTTCAGTTACTGGGGGTTTAACCTCAACCGGCGGCTGGGTGGCTGGTACATCTTGTGTACACTTCTGGCAGATTGCCAAGTCCGTCCCCAGATGAGACTTCTTGTTTTGACCATAACGTATGTCTAGGTTAAAACTTTGAAGCGCCATGAGCCACGTTGCAACACGTGAGTTTGTCACCACACCATCTCTGATGCGTTCACTGTTAAGAAAAGTCACTGGCTGGTGTTGTGTTTCCACAATGATTTTCTGTCCACCAATGTAGCTGGAGAAATGTTTAACTGCCCACACTGTGGTCAGTAGAGCTTTCTCACAGTCTGAGAATCTCAACTCGGGGCCTGCCATCGTTTTGCTGGCGTAGGCTACTACACGTTTGTCTCTGTCGTGTATCTGGTACAGACCTGCACTTATGCAATGAGCTGAGAAGCCCACTTCCAAGTAAAACTCTTTGTTGTAGTCTGGGTAGACTAAACAAGGGGCTGACTTGATCCTGTTTATAAGAGCGTCCATTGCCTGTTGCTGTTTATCAGTCCAGACGAATGGAACGTCTTTCTTTAGGAGTTCAGTCAGTGGCTTTGCAAGGTCTGCATAGTTCTCTATGAACTGGTTCGAGTAGTTACACACGCCAAGAAAACTTTGTAGTTCTTTGAGATTGGTGGGGACTTTGAGATTGTCAAGGCCTTGGGTGCGAGTCAGCTGTGGTTGTACTCCGTCCGGACCTACAAGCAGGCCAACGTAGTCCACCTTGGTTCTGCACCATTGGCATTTTGACAGTGATATCTTAGCACCAGCAGTTGTCAGCTGATTCAGAACGTGGTCGATCTCAGCCAAATGTGAGTCCAGTGTTGGCTGCCTCAAAAGGACATCGTCCACGTAGATCAGTGTTCCACGCTCGTGGGCGTCTGGACATGCTTTGTTCAAGAAGATGTTGAACTCTGCAGGTGAGTTAGCGTAGCCAAAGGGACACCTGTTAAAGGTGTATTGACGGCCACCAAAAGTGAAAGCTAGTTTGTACTGGTCCTCGGCGCGCACAGGGATGGTCCAAAAACCAGAGGCGACGTCGAGGGTCGAGAAGTACTTACCATTGATGACCTTGGGCAGTTCCTGTTGGAGTTGCGTCATAGGCCATCTGGATAAGGGAACTTGTTTGTTTAGCTTTCGGTAGTCTATAGTGAGTCTCCACTTACCATTTGGTTTTAACACCGGCCATAAAGGCGCAGAGTAAGTGCTGTTACAGTATCGGATGATACCTTTTTCTAACAGGTCATTAATGATTTCTCTGATAGGTTGATGTGCTGCCAGAGGAATCTTGTACTGTCTGACAAATGCAGGGGGAGCATTAGGCGGGGTTGGGATGCTCACTGTGTGGAGCGTGGTCAACCCACAATCCATCGAGTCAGCTGAGAATGATTTCTCATACTTTAAAAGAACTTTGCGAAGTCTGTCCCTTTCTTCATCAGTTTTCAGGGCGTCGGCTTGGGCGACCACCTGGTCAATCTGTGAAGCAATTGAGAGGGGTTCTTGTTCTTTGGGGAGCTCCATTGAGTCCCTTTCAGTGTCGTGAAACCTGTTTACGGGTAGTGCACTGTAAGTTTGGGGGCATAGACTGTCTCCTTTGTTGAAACCGAACCTGCGGACAGTGTCCTGGTCGGCCTCAGTGGGGGAGAAAAGAGCTATGGCCTGTGTTGGTTTCGTGAACAAGACTTGCCCCGTGTGTTGATTAGGGATCAAGTTTTCTGGGAGTCCTCCCAGAAATGGAATGCTTAGCTCAAAATCATGAAAATCAGTAGAGATCAACCATCCTAGCTGTGTGTTTTTTGGGATCAGTACCTCTTCTGTGCTTGTGTTGCACACAGCAACAGTCGTGGTTCTGCAGTCGAGGGTCACTTGGCATGTGGCCTCCATGGACAGTCCTAAGTTGAAAAACATAGGAGATGGTTGAAAGTATGCCTGTTTTGTGCTAATAGCTTGTCCTTTCATGATGTGACACATCACTGGCTTGTTCATAACCTGTGGTGGTACCGCAGTGTTATGGCTGTTAGCAATCTGACAGACCTCTGGAATGGTCTGTCCAGCTTTAAGGTTCTCTGTGGTCAGCACAGGAGAGTCCTTCGTGGCTGTATCCAGTGACCACAGTACATTGTTGTTGATGTCCACTCGGACACCTAATCTTACCAAAATGTCGGAGCCTATGTAGGTTGCATGTGGTAAGTTCGGGACCACGAGGAACGGGTGATCCAGTTCTCGTTGGTTCCAGATTAGTTTAAGGTCAATGATCCCTTTAGCGGTCATTACCTGTTTATCGTTGGGGTCTAGCGAAAAGCGGAAAGCCTTTCTGTTCATTCCTAGACCCAACTGTTTCTTAACCAAGGTTCCAAAGAAAGCTTGGCTGATTGCTGATTTCTCCGTCCAAGGGGACAGGACAGCATCATCGGTGTGGGATCCTTGAATCTCAACACCATTGACTACCTGTGGTAGGTAGTGTCCAGTGAGTGCCAACTGTTTCAGCTCGCAGAGTGGGCTCTCTTGTTGGGCCTCTACTGCCTCACTTGTAGTTGAAGGTTCATCCACAGGGATTGTGCTCCCGTCTGAGCATTCCCTTTTGCCTTCCGCGGTACCTGCCGTTAGACGGTCAGTGTTACTCTGTGTAGGCATATCGATCGGCAGTGGTTGACTCACTCTGGTCCACATTGACTGATCGCCATAATCTATAACCGCGTCGAAGCGGTTTATAAAGTCCTGGCCAACCAAAAATGGGCATGAGTCAACGGTGGACACGTATACCGGGTGGTATAGTGTCGTTACACCAATCTGCATGTGAACCATTGCTATAGCTGTTAGGGTTGTACTCGTCTCCGAGAGACCCTGCAAAACTATAGCACATTCTCTGAGGGGTATTTCCCTGTCAACACCGTTAGCGGCCAGCCGTAGCTCTTCTAACAGTGTGGGTGACATAACGGATATGTCTGCCCCACCATCCAAGAGGGCCTCTTTTCTGAGGACCCCTTCCAACGTGATGGACAGGTAAGCCTTCTTAGCGGGCCCCTTTCTGATAATGTCACACAGGAACTTACCAGGTTTTCTCTGACGTTTATCACGCCTACCCCGGACTGTGTGACCTTCATTTATCAGTACTGTTAGTGCAGACACACATGGGTCTGACTGTTCAGTTCGTGGCGAGCCACTTTCAGCGGTGAGTGAGCTTTCCCCCCCTTGCTCTGACGAGGGTTGCTCAGACTCCGTAACAATGACGTCATGGTTACAGTCAATGTTTTGTTGACTGTCACATTCTGGACTGTCAATGATTTGACTGTCATTACCCTGATTGTCAGCCACCTGACCATCAGTATCTTTGTGACTGCCAGCAACTGTGGCATTGTTGTTATTTGTGTGCTCTGAGCATCTGTCAACGACAGTGCTGCACAATACTCCAGGCTTGTTATCCTTGCCTGTATCATCCAAATCTTTTAAAAACCGACGTAATTTCTCCATGTCCTCTGGGGACAGAGAATTACGGCCTTTCCTCTGGGACTTTTGCGACTTTTTTCCTGTCTCGGACTGTTCTGTTCGAGGGGTAGGAGGAGCAGGTCCACGGCTCGGGGGTCCCTTCCGGGACCACCCTGGTTTCGGGGGTCCCCTCTGGGACCGCCCTTGGTTCGGGAGTTCCTGCTGGGACCACCCTTGGTTATATGGGTTACCCCTGTACCCATAATCTGTACTCCTTGGACGCGCACCCCCCTTTTGATCCTTTTGTTCACCCTCCGTGTTTTGCCTGAGCCACCCTGGCTTCTTTCTCCAGCGGGTACCCCCACTTTGTGGTTTGTCGGGTTGAAAGGTCTGATTCTTTTCGCCTGTCGGTGGATAGGGAGCTGGTGCTCGCGTCCCTTCCAGTTCCAGCGATTGGGGTTCGACTCTCGCACTCGTGAACACCTCTACGGGTGTTCTGCATTCCATGCGGGCCTCGAAAACATTTACGGCGCATTGTTTCATTTCCTTGATGGTTTCAGATGAGTGTTTAAGTGTGTGTTCGTGTGTGAACGAGTGTGAACCAGCGAGTGTGACCTGTCACTCAAAGTGCGGCACCTGGAAGTGACGACAAAAATGGGCGGGCCCACGCAGCGTGCGTAGCGCGTCACCAGCTTCAGTGCTTGCGAGGCGGAGCTCGCTACAACATACGTGGCGTCAACAAATCAATCACAGCGTCAGTAGTTCATTCTACAAGCATACATGGCGAATGTAGATCCTTACCTTCGACCAATGTCGTGCCGGAAATGACGACAAAGTGGGCTGGTCGCAACGGCGTGCGACGTGATTGACAGCTCACAACAGCGAATCAGCGTTCGCCACAAGAGTGATTGACAGCACACAACAGCGAATCAGCGTTCGCTACAAGAGTGATTCACAGCACTCGTATCATCCAATCACAGCTCATAAACGGACATGAGACACGTCTTCTTAACGTTAGCTTAGCACAACAGAATACAACTTCATAGACTCTTAAAAACAACTCAAACGCTACAATTTAACTTCCCAAAATGCTGAAACATGCGGCGCACATCTAGACAGGCCAACTTAGTCACGCTCAGTAACCCAGCACTGCAGCTGTTGAACAACACGGACTCTCACGGAGTCACTCCAGGTCGGTTCCGGTCCACGTTAGAGGAGCAGAAAACTCGGGTCAGAACCCATTAACCGACACGTTCTAACAGTATATGCTGCTTCGACCTTCTTTAAAATGTAAAAATACCACAACAGCAATCTTGTAGATGTTAAATTAGCTTCCAGGGCAGGCAGTTTGACTCGGCGATCAAACAACAAAGTTCTGTACCGGAGTGTGTGCTTGAACTGGGTCGAAGCCGAACCAGAACTCCCACAGACCACGGCTGACAAAAACTTCACCTGAATGCTTCCAACAGCGCTTGCAGTGTTGAAACGAATAACAATCTCACAGCTTCAAATGATAAAAACATGCAGAATCTGCCTGCTTTGAACACTTCCAGCCAAAATCATTATCCTCAGAGTTTAAAACTTGGATCCTTTTATGCAAACATGACGTTACAGTTCATGACTGAGACCACAGATTTATCAATAAACTTTTAGAAGCCGATACGAGGCCACCAGATGTAAAGGGGTTAATGAGGGGGTCAGTTTAATACTGACCTCCTTTTTACCTTAATTTACTTATTCAGATTGAATAGTAATTTCACGGATTCTCTTCTTTTTCAGTTTATTCAATATTTCTGTGATCTTTATGATGGATAAATAAACAGAGCCATTAAGTGACAATGGACACGTTAACTTAGTTTGATATGTCAAAGAGACACTATCATTTATTTAAAATAAATCAACTAAATTAACACCATTACACTTGATTGACATGATTTCACTTTCTTTCAATTCAAATACGTCAGCACACTTAAATTCAACACAACAGACATAAATATTGGATGTTAACATATTTAGTCTGTGGGCTCTTTTAGCTTAAAAATATAGTTTCCAGCTTAGATAGAGAGGGGAAAGAGTAGGAGGAATAAGAGGTTGGAGAGATTAAGTTATTTATCTCGAGTGTAACCAGAGATGACACTTTCCATCCGACTTCGGCTAAATCCCAGGTACGTTTGTAAACCGCTCTTTACCTTTTGACGATGCGTCTGATAAAGATATTGCCAGCCTCCCAGGTGCACAGAGTCCTTCCGGCCCTCGTACGTCTGAACTGGTCGTTTACTTCCAACGTCTCCTCGGATCCGCGTCAGCCGTCAGAAACATGTGGCAGCTTCTGGCTGACTTCAAGACGAGATGTTTCTCAAAGAAAGTTCATTAAGAACTTTGGAGCTTTTGCTCGGGGAACTGGATGGAGGCGTCCATCAGTTCTAGCTGACAAGTTAGTCTTTGGCTCTTGACCAAGCTTGACCAGCTGCAAGGCAGAGAGCTTTCAGGTCTCCGTCCATTCAAACTCTCTGTCCATTCAAAGACTGCGTAGACTCATAACAGCCTGTTATCAGTCCTTAGCTGAAGACGCCGGTCGTTAGCTCTTGACCACACGTGTCCAGCTCTTGGGAAAGTTCACATCTCTTGCAAGTTCCCAGCAACTCTGGAGCGTTCTCGCACAGTTTTGAACTTAAAGCAGGAACAAAGAGAGGAGTTCACTTGTCTTATCAGGATTCAAGGTGAAATTCAGCACAGAGAAGGAAATTGTTTAGGAAAAGTATCTGAGTGAGAGACTTTCAGACGCTAGATGAGAGTTCCAGCTGAAACTCGACAAAACAATTTCAGTGTAAGTCAGTTTGACATTTTAGCTGAACTTTGACACCTTTTCACTTGCAGAAATGACACATTGATGTTTCACATTTAAAGAATAACAGCATATAACATATATCATGAAAATGACAAAAGTTATTCTTTTGATTACATTAGAATAAAATCAAAGATAGAAATAGTCTCTTTTGGTGACTATATTTATCAGATTATAGCTAAATGAATGATTTTGTAGTAAATGTCTTGCTTTACTGAGAGGTCAGTAAAGGTCATCACTGGACAGTTCAAAAGTACACAGGTGTCTTAAAAGTGGACAAGGTCATGTCCACTACATGGGGAAAAATATAGGTACAGTATTGGTATCAGTTATCAGCCAAATACGTTTTAACATATTGATATTGGCCAAAAATCCAACATTGTGCATCCCTAGTATAAATATCAAACATTTATTGTCATAATAATCAGCCACTTATTTGTTTCCTTCAGTATGTATGTGCTGCATTTGTGATGGTTTTAATTTGTTCATCATGACACTTGGATTATCTGACAACAGTAACCCTGTCTTCTCCTTGCCTCAGTCCTCCCTGGTGTGCCCCTCTGTCCTCCACTTGCACTTTCCTGGACATCAGTATGTGTGTAACAGCAGCAGAGGTGTGTTTGTGGAGCTGCCCAGTGTTGTGTTGAGTCAGGAGGTAAAGGGAGGGCTCCCAAGATGACCTGACAGCAGAGATATTTAATAACAGTTTTAACCCAGCCTGCAGCAGACTGGCAACAGAGTTATGAAAATGATTGAACCTCCAACCTTTCACCTCAGAGGGACTTAAAAAATAGAAAGTTCAGACAACACAGGGAATGAGGCTGTTACAGAGTTCACCTCAATCTCTTCAGGTAATAGTCACTGCACTGGTCAGCTCGAAACAAATGGATGAGCAAGATGGCTGCCTCTCAGTCATAAGACGTGAAAGTGAGGGTTCTTTACTGAATCAATATTTTATCACTTCATCAAATCACTGTGAGAGAAGCAACAAAGAAATAAAAAGAAAACATCAATATTTTACATATCAAGCTGGGAATTTTTTATTATTTTTTTAACCAGATTACAGAATTGCACATCTGCATTGAGGACCAAAGCCAAAAAATAAGTACCGGGTAATGAGAGGTTTTTGTCAAGATCTGGACTTTCTGATGGTTTTGATTTTGTTGTTTTAGTCTTCCATTTGTCATTTATGTTTCTTCTTCTTCTGTGCTTTGTTATTTTTGTGCATTTTGTTCTTTGTGTGGTTTTATTGTGTTTAGTTTTTGATTCCTTGTGTTCCTCCATGCCACTTCCCGCTTCTCCCTCTATCTTTTCTTCATCTCCTTGACTTCTCCACTCTCACCTGTTCCAGTTTATCATTAGTCCAGGAGGTGTCTATTCTGTTCATCTGCTCTCAAGAACCCCTAAAAAAATGAAGTAAAAAGAAAGGGGGGCAGTTCTGGGTTTAAGTTCTTATTTTTTTATTGCATTTATGATTCAGTACTACAAAATAAATAGATTTAAAGGAAACAGGTCATTGTAATACTTGGTTTATTTACATGATGACTTTAAGTGCTGGATTCCCAGCCCCTGAGCTGCTGGCTTTCAGAAACGGTGCCCCCTGAGCAGTTTAGTATAATAACTCTGCTATAGAGGGTGGAATACAGTTTATTGAATATGACTGTGATAAACAGGAAGACGTAAAGACTTTCATAGATGAGCTTAAATGACTTTTGAACATCTACCCTGCAAGTTTACTTGATTTCTGTGCTTCGAAGACTAATCTGGCATGGTTTAAGTGTTCAAAAAGCAGATTAGTAAAATAGGCCACTAAGACATCTGTGACTACCCTAAAAAAGGTTTCAGGCATCAGCAGGTGAGATGGGAGAGACTGTGCATACAAGTCGGCACCTCCTTGCCCTCACTGCAGGACTTACACAGCAAACGCCTCACTCGGAAAGCCCACTGCATGGCAGGTGATCCCACACACCCACTACACAGCCGCTTTAGACTGCTGCCATCAGGGAGGAGACTGAGGAGTCTCCAGGCTCGAACCAGTAGACTGAGAGACAGCTCTGTTCATCAGGCAGTCAGAATGCTAAACACTCTGCCTGCTCTGCCTCCCCTCCCATTTGAACTGCCTTAACACAAAAAACTTTCTCACACATTACCACTCAACACAAAGATTTTAACACTGGACTCTGTGTCATCAAACGGGTTATTCACTAAACTCTCGGTCATGTGCTCATTCAGTTTGCACTACTTCTCATATTTGCACTAATGTTTGTACTACATTACTGCCTATAGTCATACTACTGTTTACATTCACTGTTTACATTTATTAATACTGTTTACATTTATTATTACATTTATTACTACTGTTTACATTTACACTACTTTTATCTACACTACTGCAGATACATATACAGCATTCTCTGACTAGCCTTATCTAAGGATGCCAAATGTGCCTTATGTGCCTTACTTCATATGCCACTTTGCCTCTATACCAACATCAACTACCTCATACATATACTGTGTACATTAACTTATATGCTGCTGTGCCACTCTTTGCAAATGTCAATGCTAGAACCTTCAGTTTATTTTATAGATATACTTTTTATACTTTTTATACTACTATGCAAAAACTCAGGACAGTATTACACTTTTATTATTTCATTTTATGCTTATGTTCATTGGGTGTTTGGTGTTTGGTGTTTCAGTGTTGGTGTAAATTTTCATACTTTTATACTATTATGAAAAAACTCAGGACAGTGTTACACTTTTACTATTTTATGCTTATGTTTATTAAATGTTTTAGTGTTTAGTGTTTAGATGGTTACTGTTGCACCGAGGGACTGAGAGAAACGCAATTTTGGTCCTGTGTATGTCCTGTACATATTACAATTCTGACAATAAAGTTGACTTTGACTTTGAAGTGTTGTCCAGGTTTTTACTAATCTAAGCTGGGACCGTGAGAAAAATCCCTGCTCAAGAAAAATAATACTAAATCTTGACTATAGTTTGGCAGATGACGTATGGAAGACTTCATGGTCAAATACTTCTCTGCAAATAGCCTTAAAAGAGACTTATTTATATTATTTTAGGATTTTATCTACCCACATACATCTTTACATTAAGAAAACCTTCTAACATTATCAGCAGGAACTGAAACCTTGTCACATGTCAGATTGGTCATCCCACAGTCATAGAGACAGCTTATTCAACTAGTCAGCATCCTAGAGACTTGGAATCATTCCTTGACTGATGACTGAACCAGCAGACATAACAGGCATCCACTACTATTGTTGATAGTGTCTCATCTTGGCATAAAAGGGACAATGATTGAAAGAGAAATAGCATTTTCTGTATTACAAAAATGCATTGTATATGCTAAGTGAACAACTTTGCTGAAATGTATTAAAAAGGCTGAAACTGATTTGTTAAAACAAAAATAAATAAAACACTTGCTGAATGCTAAAAGCCAAAAGTAGGAAAATGAGGTTAAAAGAAGCAAATGTCAAGCTAGAAACTTAAGGTATTATAGGGATAGAAGCTTAAAGTCACATAAGGCAGGCTAAAATGTAGAAATAAAATAACTGCATATGCAAGTAAAAGTTGCAGAAGGCAGATAAAACAAACTCCAAAGACTAGCTAAAAGCTAAATGTAGCAAAAGTTAAGGCTAAATAGGTTAGTAGCAGATTTTTTATATATATATACTGTATA
>JBBPBX010016907.1:16951-27051 GCA_038048925.1 Garcialebias charrua | reverse complement strand
TTGAAAGACATCAAACAGCTGTCTGGACAACAACAGACATCTTCACTAGAAAACTTCCACAGCCTTTTGAATCACTTTGCTCCAAAGACATACGGGTTCTCCTACAAAGGTCAACTGTGCAGGTAATTAAACTAAATTATTGGCAAATACTAAATGTTGTAATAATTCCTAAATTAACATACTTAATCCCAGAAATCATTATTTTAACAGAACATTGATGGCTGTTCTGCATTTTAACGAAAATGCATCAAGGGAACAACAATCAACGATTGCAGGAAAACCTCGCTTTGCATTGTCCTTTCCAAAGTGGAAAAAAGGACAATATGTCGTCAAGAAGATAGTAGAGGATCCTACATATGGTAAGTCATTCTACTAGATCTTACAAATCTCTTTCAAACTTTAAGCATTATAATTAACATTTCTTTGAGTAATTTTGTTTTTAATTAGACAAATGACATGAAATGAAAATTGTTAAGAAATTTATTATCACAAAACGCTGAACTAATACAGATTACAACATCATCATCTTCAACTTTATTTGTAAAGCGCTTTAACAAAGCCATAGCTGAAACAAAGCGCTGGACACTAGCTACAAAAAAGATAATAAAAAAAGCATAAAAACAGAAACACCAAACTAACACACAGTGAACTAAAAGTTCTATTTAAAATACAAAAAATTGGCAAGTAATCAGGGCATAATACAATCATATTGTTTTTGTATGTGTGTTTGTATTTTTGTTTGTTGTTTATTTGACAGACTATGTAGAAGATGTTTGGACGAAGGTACTAGCTCTCTGCAAAGGTGAACCAGAGGACCAGGCTGGAGAAGAAGTTGTCGTTCCACCTCCACTCAGCAGTGACTTCCAGCGACCCGACATGGACACAGCAGTTGCAGAGAGACGGTCGAGATACCATTGATCATTCAAGCGGAGGCCATCGAAAGCCAGTGTATTCACCTGCTGCTGCTCCTCCTCCTGCTGCTGCTGCTGCTCCTCCTGCTCCTCCTGCTGCTGCTGCTCCTCCTGCTGCTGCTGATCCTGCTCCTCCTGCTCCTCCTGCTGCTGATGATCCTGCTGATCCTGCTCCTCCTGCTCCTCCTGCTGCTGCTGCCGGAAAAGTATTTCTGATCCGAGTCACGACACATGAAGGAAGTGGTACTCTGACGTGTCGTCCAAGATGACCATAGACCATAAGGACAAATTGCCTGTAGGCTATGTAACGATATTTTCTGCAAAATATGCATGGTTGTGTTTAGTTAAGATATTTTCTTCAAAATATGCTTGTTCATAATTAGTTAATAGATTTGTATGGTGATTTTTAGGTAAGTATTTGTGTATAGATGTTTCATATAATTTTAAACAGTTTCGTACTCACTCATGTTGTTGTGAATGTTGAGCGTCATGCCTCCTGAAGTGGTTGATGAAGGTCAAGTTTGCAATTCTTAGGACTTGAACACTCAGACAACACTCCTCAAAATAAGACAGTTGTGTCACGCATGTGACATCTTCAGCCATACGATGCATTTCTTCCATAACCTCTGGTATTTCGTTGCAACATTGACATTCAATAACCGTTGGCAATGGCTGGCAATTTGTACAGGTACACCTGTAAAAAGAAACTTATTTTAGTGGATTTTATACAGTGATATATTTCTAGATATTTTTTTAAAATAAAATTACAATAGAACATAAAATTATTTTTATTATTTTTTAATTATGATAGCATTTTGTAAAATAAGAAAATTGCCATTGTAACATTTAATAAACGGTTTTTAAAAAATATCTACAAAGCTAAATCTGGGCATTACAAAAAAAATCAATTTAAAAAAAAAATAACTGAATTCTCACTCCCTTTGTTTTGTTTTAATAATGTCGGTAGGACCTGGTTCAGCTTTTTAAGGTATTTCTACGTGGATTATTCAACGTGCATCAGTGTGTCTTACAAATACATTTAAGTGTCTGTTTACAATATTTATCAATTTAAAGAAATATTTTGTATATTTTAAATATATACTGTACTTGTATAATCTTTGGGATATAACGGTTACGCTTTATTTACAGTGGAGAAATATTTACATTCATTATAGTTTTCTATTTTAATATGCTGGTGACGATTCTCATTCGTCCAGGACATGATAAAATCACAAAAGGCGTTCAATACAAGATTTCTATTTTAATTGAATGTAAAGTATTTATATGATTAAACAAAAACAGGGTGAATATCATATTGTTTTAATTTGGATTTAGTGTCTAGTGATAAGTGTTTTGTTTTTTCATTTTTATGAGTGACATAGTACTGTCTGTAGCTCTTCATAAACATCAACAATCTGTCCAGTCAGCATTCAACGGTGCTACAGATGTTCAAACTGTGGACTCATTTTAAACAAGTGAGTCAGAGTCAGAAAACTAAAATGTTTAAGCAGCAATAAAAAAATGAACAAAAACAAACCTGAAAACACAAACTGAAATATTTTGATTAAAACAGCTGAAAAGAAATACCCTGATGATCAAGCTATGGAAATTTACGTTATTTTGACAGTATTTGACAGAATTTTATTTTAAATTTAATTATTGTCATAAAATACAGTTTTATTAATACATGGTGAACATTCAGTGCATGTAAACATGCACATTACAGTGTAAATACGAAGGGTGTTTTTCAGAATGTATGTTTGAATAAACTTGTTTAAGTAAATAGGGTTTATTTCTAGAGCGCTTATCACAGATATAAAATCACAAAGCGCTGATTTTTTAAAAACTATTTGATATAGAATAATTATTAGATACATTAATTAAAGCATTACCATTCAGTGCTCAGCAGACGAGTTAAATCGGCTTCAGGCACCACTTCACCCTCCTCCTCAGAATCATCACTTCCTGAACAAGAAGGCTCAAATAAATAGGGTTCCTGACCTAAATTAAAACCTACTTCTTCTTGTTCATCGCTAGAACTAAGTTCTCCTTCACAAACTGAGGACAAGTCACTCAGATCTACACTATAATTGCTCAATTCGTCATCGGATTCTACAGGCTCCGCCATTGTTGTTTGCTGGGTAAGTTTGCGAAGATCCTTAATCTGACGTCACAGTCACGTGACCGGAAAATCCGGATTTACGGTGTAAAAAAACGGCGCTAATTTTAAACTATTTTGAGAGCAATTTTTATTCATTTAACATTATTTTAGCAAAAACGGTCAGAGGTCTATCTTAATATTTATATATGTTGTGCCATTTTTTGAAAAGTCAAAAGATCATGTCAGTGGAGCTTTAAAGAGACCAGAGCCCTCTGCCCAGTGTTACATCACAGATGGTGCGTTCGTGTGTAATTGGATTTCCCATGATTAAACCCGGCTTGAAGTTCAAAATCACTTTTAAACCAAAATTAAAGTGATTTAGCATTTTGTTTGCAAAATGAACATATTTAAATGATAAAAGATATATATTTTGAGCAATTTTATGAAAATTAAAAAATCATGTCAGTGGGTCTTTAAGTAAAAGTACAAATAAACAGACAAAAATGTACTCTAGTAAAAGTAGAAGTACCATATTAATATTTTTACTTAAGTAAAAGTAAATAAGTACTTGCTTTTAAAAATACTTAAAGTATTAAAGTAAAAGTACTTGCTGAATGTATTAACTAATGCAATGGTCTACAATACCATTAAGTGTGCGTACTGTATGCATATCACTGCACTAAAACCATAGATATACGGTAGGATCTGATGTCCTATATCTCCGTATCCTTCACATATACTTATACTTATATTTCTGGATATTCCCGGAAATGGACCGCAATGATCCTTAAAAAATACATGTACCAAAATCCCAAAATCCGGATACTTATCTTTGGCAGGCCCTTGACGAATAACAGCCACATTTATTTTGGATCTGCCGAAGATAAGTATCCAGATTTTGGGATTTTTTCTGTAATACATTAATAGTGTTGAGCCATTTTAATGAACAATGCTGCAGATAATGCATGTTTTTATTGTGTTTACTCTGTGACACAGTTCACACTTGGACTTTTGATTCTGTGTGTCAGAATTTCAGTGATGAGTTAAATACCATTAAGCAAAATACGAAAGAGGAATGATTATACCTTTGAAAGTTTTTATTTAACACAAAATAAAACCAATGTGTCATTTTAACTGCAGTAAACAAATTTGTTTTTATTTAACACAAAATAAAACCAATGTGTCATTTTAACTGCAGTAAACACATTTGTTTTTATTTAACACAAAATAAAACCAATGTGTCATTTTAACTGCAGTAAACACATTTAAGTAAAAGTTGTCTGTTTGAAAAAAGGAGCATTAGACACAACTAACAAAGGAATAGATCACTTCAACTCGTTTGTCATCAACTCTAGTTAAAATATTGTCTAGTCAATCTTGTAATGGATCAACAATGAACAATACTTTAACTTCCTGACAACATTTTCAAAACTTGGACCTGAGTGTCGAGACATTTGGAGAAATCTCTTGTCTCCTAACATCCCATGAACTGACACATTTTAATATTGCAGCAAGAATTTCTTGTTCAAGTTCAGAAGAAGTTGGTTTTCAAAGTTTTTGAGTCCATGTCTGGCTCTTTAGGGAGAGAGAATCTGTCCTGCTGTACTGAACAGTCTTTCAATAGTCTTTCAATAATATTTCAATAGTCTTTCAATAATATTTCAATAAAGCCATGGGTGTTGTGTATCTTCTGGATGAATCTTTGTGGTGGAATCCATTTTGTGTGTGTTAGTGGTGCTGTGGGTGCTCCCAGCTAAATGACTTATACACAAGAATATACATCATTGGTCCAGCTCTTCTTGAAGGCAGGTCTAATGTTACCTGTCCACTTTGCAGTGATTCAGTGGACCAACTCCCCTCTCAACATCAGTTACTTTCAAACTAACGACAAATCAAAAAGTTGCAACGTGAATGTAACTTGTAACTCAACACATTATAGAAATGTAGTGTAGTAGAAAGTACAGATACTTCATGTAAAATGTAGTGCAGTAAAAGTAAAAGTACCCACACTTAATTCTACTTAAGTAAAGTACAGATACATGAAAAATATACTTAAGTACAGTAACAAAGTATTTGGACTTAGTTACGTCCCACCACTGCTAAGAAGGCAGAGCAGCGAGAGCAAGGGGGAGCAGAGCAGCGAGAGCAAGGGGGAGCAGAGTCATATATGGCTCTGAGTGGGGAGGGACCAGAATGCTTTCCCTGTTGAAAATGTTCCTAAGTGCTGCGTTCTACAAAAACTGCAGAGTGCAGCTTTAACTTTTTATTTGTACTGTCCCAATCCCGTGAGTAATAAAGTTGACAATTGTTGGAAAACTGTGAAAGAGCGAGTCCACGAAAGTCAAACTGCAAAGTGGCGAGGGACTACTGTATCCATTACCGATAATTTTATTGCAGTTAGCAAGAAAATGTTAAACAACAAGGCCAGGTGACAGAAATATTCTCTGCAGGTGCTCTAACTAAACTCCTCTAGCTAGGCGAGTGTCCACTGTGTTAACATAATTCATGCAGGTAAAAGCATTTAGAAAAATTTAAACTAAAATAATTTAATAAAACTTAACATTTATTTAACACTTCACCAAATCTAAACCACTTCCTGCTCCACTTGTCAGCTTTTGGAGCGCTTCATCAGAAACACAAATATTATTATATTATTATTATTTTATAACACAAATATTTTATTTCCGTCTCACACTGGTTTTCACATTTGGTTCTTGCTTAAAACTGCATTTTCTGTTCTAAATGCACTAATCACGTAACGGTTCCTTTAAACAAAGAAAATAAAATCATTCATGGACAAAGTTGGGGATTAAAATTTACATTAAAGTATACCAAGTCATTATTTAATGTGTTTTTATATTGCAAATGTGGCTCAGTAGATTGTTGGCACAGCTGCTGGCTAAACGTTGGCAGCTTCATCAGTAATCCGTGCGCTCAGACACACAAACGTCTATGAACATAAACACACAGTGCCATACATCTGGAATCTTCCACACACACACACACACTCTGTTGTAAACACACAGGATTATTTGTTTTTCACTCACAAATGGGCAGGAGGAACCCAAGATGACCTTATCAGGTCACTGTCGATACTTCACCAGACGCAAAACCTTTAGACCTCATCAGTCTTCACTTTGATTATCTGCTTCTTCTTGTGGTTAGACTTTCTTCTCGTGTGTCTCTGTTTTGATTACTTTCTGCAACATAGATCTTTTATTTTTGGTTTGTAGATTATACTATGAGCATCTGATAAAATGAATACAGCATCTGTTTGTCTCTTGAAGGACCAGAGGATGTTTTAACTTGCCACTGAAAGCCTTTGCAATGTGCTGTAAACGTCATAGTTGTTTTTATTAGGGATGCACAATATAGGATTTTTGACAGATATCTGATATGCTGATATGTTAAAACTTATTTGGTTGATAACCCATACCAATACCGATATTTTTTTCCTAGACCTACTTACAGAGACTACACAGCTTTCTCTGCTGTGGAATTAAAATACTACATTATTCTGCATGGTCTATGTCAATTTGGCCCGTAACCAAATGCAGATGCCAAAAAGGAGGCTGAAAATGATGTAACACTTCAACTTGGATTTTGTTTAATGTCGAATGTATTCATGACATTTGCTCTCTCTAACACAATGACAACACTCGAACAGTGCAAATTTGTAATTTTTTACAAATCTAAACTCAAATTTGTAAATTTTTACAAATCTAAACTCAATGGCGCACGTGACGTCATAACATTGTGATAGTGCTGCAGGCATCCTTGTCACTGGGTTGTCATACAAAAACAGTGTCTTATACACACACACACACACACATACACGCGCACACACACACACACACACACACACGCACACATGTATATGGATGGATGGATGGATGGATGGATGGATAGATAAATCACATTTCGGTTCAGTTTCAAGGAGGGCTTGGTTCGGTTAATTTTCGGTACAAAAAGGCCAAAATAAATACTTACAAAATGTTTATTTTGAAAATATGCCAATTAAACAAGTTCAGTCATTACAGACTTCTTAGCTGGAGGTGATCTGGTGGTTGAAGAAGACTCAGCTGCTATTTTCCTCAGACTGCAAACAACATAGGGATTTAAAAAAAAGAGTTAATAAGATTATTATTGGGGCGGCCGTGGTGTAGTGGTAATGGCAGTCGACCCCTGATCGGAAGGTTGGAGGTTCGAATCCCGCATCCGCCCACCATGTGTTGTTGTGTCCCTGGGCAAGACACTTAACCCCGAGTTGCTCCCGGTAGGTCTGGATGGCGCCTTGCAAGGCAGGCTACCACTACCGGTGTATGAATGTCTGAATGAATGGGTGGATGGTTGGTATTGTAAAGCGCTTTGGGGCTCCTCACAGGGGGCTGAAAAGCGCTATATAAATAAGCTCCATTTACCATTTACCATTATAATTTTGAATTACAAAAACTAATTAGATCACAGTAATACAATATAACAATACCTCTTCTTGCACAGTCATCATATGAGGTGGTTGAATACAGTATTCTCTTTTGCTCATCATTATGTGGCAGGGCTTTAAATATGGGGTTGGGCTTGTTGACCATATTAGTTTTAGCTTTTTCATGAAGTGCTGCTAAATCTTGTTGGCTGAAGTTTTGACGTGATGGATGTCGCAGGCAGTGGGGCTCAAGAACTTTATGCTTAAAGCCGGCGCATCAACAACATTTGTACATGGATCCATAGCTTAAAAAACTCCTACAGTTTGTGTTATTGCTTTGGACCAATCTGAATTACCTGATGAAGGTTGTTTAAATGCTGCGGTTATCGGTCTTTGCAACAAGCTGCTTTTCTTGCTTGTAGAAGAGATGTTCACGTACGGATCATGTTGTTTGAAGTGTGTTAAAGGTGCTATGTGTAACTTTCTGTAGAGCACAGAACTTAGAAATATTTTCAACAGGCAAAGCATTCTGATCCCCCCCTCAGAGCCATATATGGCTCTGCCCCCCTTGCTCTGCTGAAATTCAAATTCAAGCTCTGTTTTTATTGGCTGATTCAAATTCAAGCTCTGTTTTTATTGGCTGGTTACAAACTCTGTTTTTATTGGCTGGTTAACGGCGGGTCACTCTGTGTTTTTAGTGTTTTTATAAATGCTGATAGAGAAGCAAGGGGACTATAGTTTTTTTCAGAGATTACTTTGTCTAACACCAGTCTGTCAGTAGATAGTGACAGAGTGAAGAAATATGTTAAAAATATATTGTTAAAAAAGTTACAGACTGCACTACAAAGTTACATAGTGCAGCTTTAACAAGTTAGACGTGTTGCTGCTGCAAATCCAATCCCGATGAAACAATGTCCACACACAGCTTTGGATTTGTTCACTTGTCTTTTAACAAGAAAGCCATGATGTTCCCAAACAGGAGACCGCAACGAGATACTAGGCTGCTAATGCTACGTGTGCTGCAAGACTATAGCGCGTGCTGAAACACGCTTAACTTTAGTTCACACGCTTAACTTTAGTTCTGCGACGCAGAACCTCTCGTTAATAAAATTTAATGAGTGAAAACATAATTGAAACGGTACGCACATGGGCCGAACCAAACATGCTGTACCGAAATGGTTCAATACACCCACGTGTACGTTACACCGTGCCTTTTATATTGGTGAGTTATACTGATGAAATGGCCGATGTCTGATCCATCCATCCATTTTCGTCCGCTTATCCGGGGTCGGGTCGCGGGGGTAGCAGCCTAAGTAGGGAGGCCCAGACTTCCCTCTCCCCAGCCACTTGAAGCAGCTCCTCTGGGGGAATCCCAAGGCGTTCCCAGGCCAGCCGAGAAACATAGTCCCTCCAGCGTGTCCTGGGTCTTCCTCTGGGTCTCCTCCCGGTGGGACATGCCCGGAACACCTCACCAGGGAGGCGTCCAGGAGGCATCCTAACCAGATGCCCGAGCCACCTCAACTGGCTCCTCTCGATGTGGAGAAGCAGCGGCTCTACTCCGAGTCCCTCCCGGATGACTGAGCTTCTCACCCTATCTCTAAGGGAGAGTCCAGACACCCTGCGGAGAAAACTCATTTCAGCCGCTTGTATCCGAGATCTCGTTCTTTCGGTCACAACCCAAAGCTCATGACCATAGATGAGGGTGGGAACGTAGATCGATCGGTAAATTGAGAGCTTTGCCTTTCGACTCAGCTCTCTCTTCACCACGACAGACCGGTACAGCGCCCGCTTCACTGCGGATGCTGCACCTATCCGCCTATCGATCTCACGCTCCAGTTTTCCCTCATTCGTGAACAAGACCCCGAGATACTTAAACTCCTCCACTTGGGGCAGGACCTCCTCCCCGACCCGGAGAGGGCATGCTACCCTTTTCCGGCTCAAGACCATGGCCTCGGATTTGGAGGAACTGATCCTCATCCCGGCCGCATCACACTCGGCTGCAAACCGCTCCAGCGAAAGCTGTAGATCACGATCTGATGAAGCCAATAGGACCACATCATCTGCAAAAAACAGAGAAGCGATTCTAAGGCCACCAAAACGGATCCTCTCAACACCTTGGCTGCGCCTAGAAATTCTGTCCATAAAAGTTATGAACAGAATCGGTGACAAAGGGCAACCTTGGCGGAGTCCAACTCTCACTGGAAACGAGCCTGACTTACTGCCGGCAATGCGGACCAAGCTCTGACACCGGTCGTACAGGGACCTAACAGCCCATATCAATGGGCCTGGTACCCCATACTCCCGGAGTACCCCCCACAGAACCCCCCGAGGGACGCGGTCGAATGCCTTTTCCAAGTCCACAAAGCACATGTAAACTGGTTGGGCAAACTCCCACGCACCCTCCAGGACCCTGCTGAGGGTGTAGAGCTGGTCCAGTGTTCCACGACCAGCACGAAAACCACATTGCTCCTCCTGAATCCGAGGTTCGACTATCCGACGGACCCTCCTCTCCAGAACCCCTGAATAGACCTTACCAGGGAGGCTTAAGAGTGTGATCCCCCTATAGTTGGAACACACCCTACGGTCCCCCTTTTTGAATAGGGGAACCACCACCCCAGTCTGCCAATCCAAGGGAACTGCCCCCGATGTCCACGCGATATTGCAG